>JAFVLL020037594.1:0-18728 GCA_021397915.2 Tor tambroides | reverse complement strand
CAATTTGTGTAGTCTTCCTATACACGCTTATATTACTTGGCTCATCATGGGAACAGCAAATGGAGTTGCATCAGAGTTTTTCATCCTCAATCTCTCTGTTTGTGAGATTGGTATCTGTCTCAGTAGTTTGGTCTTTCTACTGTCAAGATGGTTTTTATGTTTTAAGATGTTAGATTTGTTTTTATTAGGGCTTATATTCACTGGTCGTCCTCTGTTTCAGTGTGTGATCTGTGTTGAGCGTTACCTGGCAGTGGTTCATCCTGTAACCTTTCTGAAGTACAAACCTCTCAGATATAGAGTGATCTGCTGCACTGCTATATGGATCTTTAGTCTTGGCTCATGTTTAGTCTGCATGTATAATATCTCCTCAGGCAACATGTTTGCACTTGCATGGTTCTTGTCAGTGCAGCTTACACTGCTCATCTCCATCCAGTTGTTTTGTCTTGTGGCTATTCTCAGAGCTCTGAAGCAGTCAGGACCAGGAGAGAGAAGAAGAGAGAGAGTGAAGGAAAACCACATGAAGAGAAGAGCATTTAATCTAATTCTAATAACTACTCTAAACATGATTGTTGTATATTTCCCGCTTGCAATCACTGGGATCTCAGTCATTGTGACAGCAGATGGTACTTTGGCAGTTTGGTTCACTGGTTTGACTTGTTTTATTTTGGCTGGTTTTGTGCAGCCTTTTCTTCATATGCGCCGGGCTGGAAAACTGTCCTGCCTCTGTTCCTCATAAAGTATGCCACTGTAATGTTTTACTTACTTAAGGGACATTCTACCAGAAATGTACATTTCCACTTGTAAAAATCTTGATGGAAAAATATATTATTATTAAATCTGAACGTTGAGTCATATGGAGGACATGTTAAACTATGAGAAACGCATATCGTGCCATCTCAGCAAGTTTTTGTCATTGAATAAAATATATTTTTATACGCATTTCACCCCTAAAATGTCAGGCCCTGTCACAGATAAATTTGTATATGTTAGAATGGTTACATAATAAATTTCTTTGATACAAATAGCATTTTCTTATTGGTCACATGTCTCTGATTGTATTTAACATGGTTTTGTAATTCCTATAAGAAATATAAGCAACTTTTCAGTCAACTGTAGTACACAAAAATCACAGACTACCCACCAGGCACTCATATATTTGTAAAAAAAAAAAACTATGTTTACATAAGAGATTTTTACAAAAACATAGCAGTGTATATTTACCCACACCTTCATCTACAAAGTTAAAGAGATTAATTCGTCAATATTTCCTCAAATACTACTTTTTTATATCATAATTTCCTGTGTGACAGGACTGACTTTATGGATTTCTTTGATGCAGGAAAAGTTATGTTTTGTGTTCTTAAGTTTTGATAAGTATTTCTATTTAAAATTATTATTAGAATTTCAGTGTTAATGTAATATTAGACTATGGTAATGTTCAGCCAAGGACATATAATAAGGACCTAATTCGTTAGAAAATGACTGACAACTGATATAGTCCAAACATCTTTTTAATTCAGTAAACTAATCTAACTCATTTTAACATTTGTAAAACATATTTCATTTAACAGTTCATTTGAAAATTAATTAAAATTTCATTTAACAATAACATGGCCAGATACCAAAACAACTAAAATGGCACAATGGCACAAACAGACAGGAGTGAAAACAACAACCCCGTCTTGTGCTGCATGCACAAGGGTGTAATATCCAGAACAATGAAATTCAAGATAATTATTTTCTTACAGACTGAGGAGGTGGAATGAAACAAATGACGTCATCGAACATATACCATGTCTTCTGTGGTGGGCCAGAAGAATTGGTTCACTCCCACACGGTGCATGCATCTCACTTGCACCTGAACCTCATCAATGGCGGTGATGATCCCTGGGTAGATGTCTCCGTCATATTTTATGGCGCACCATTTTTGAATGACTTCTGGACCCCATTTGATCTCTTCTGTCATTGGGGTGCTTTGTGTGTTGAAGCTGAATGCCTTTGTGTTATAGCATGTGCACTGTAGAATCTTGTCTACAGTGCACATGCAGCTCATGTCCCGGTACAACATATGCCCAGGAGATGTAGTGACAACCTTTTGTATTCTCATTGTTGATGGGACTTGGGGGATGCTGTCTGGCATGTCCTTCATTGCCCTGTCAGTGGACTCTTCGCTTACGTAGAACAGTTTAAGAGCGGTGCCTGTGTGCACCAAGGCCTCAAACAGATCCATTGCATTGTGGATATCGTGGCCATGGCTCACCAACTGATCTGCATTCCTCTTCATAACACCTCCAGCCCAATCTGGCGCCCCTTTACCGTGGCTGGCCTTGAAGAAATTCCACGTACCAGCTTGGAATCCCTTTTTTGGGAGGAGGGAAGTGAAGAGGTAGAAGTCCCCCTTCTGGCGATACTGCGTGCAAGGTCCATTGCTGAGGAAATGGACCACTGTGACAGCAGGGAAGACATTCTTGACATAGGACAAAATGGGGCTTATTTGTTCCCATATGGCTGGGGGCCCCTTCATTCGTGATGGCGAGATGGTGCTGAAGCAAACTGGCTCAGCATCTGGTCCTACATATAAAACTCCAGTGTGCAGCGTTGCTTGCTTATGGGAGGCTCCATAGTGTGCTGCCTGGATCTCAGATTTATATTTACATATATAATTTTCAGAGAAGTCCTCATGTATGATATTTCTGAATTTCACAAGCATGTCGTTGAAGAGCTCGATAAGGTCATCTAGTGTGGTCTCAAACATCTTTTGGACTGCCTTCTTGAAGGTTGTTTCAATATTGTCCTTTTGTGCCCTCTGTGACCCACTGCATGTATGCCACCTGGGTGGAGCCTTCATACTCCCTGAGCAAGGTGAACTCCTTCTCTTTGGAGTTCCCACAGTCATTGTACATGCACTCTTTGTTGGTTTGGTCACAACAGATTTCTGTCATCAACGTTTACGGTTCAGGGGTGTTGAGCAACTTCATGCTGAAAAGCTTTTGAGCTACAAAGCCCAAGTTCTCCTGCAATTTACACAAGCATGTTTCCCTATCAAAAAGTGTTGGGCACACAACCCAGAAGGGCTAAAGTCTGCAAAACAGAGAATAGGAAACTGATTTCCTTGGATTCTCTGCCAAGTATTTTTTTGTGCAGGTTCTTCAGGGTGTCCACAAGGAACCTCTTTTGTATCCTGACCTTGGCTTGTGTTATGGTGTGCTTTTTCCCCATTGTCACACGGCTCATGTCGTCTCTGCTGTAAAAGGCTCTTAAATTGTTTTTGAATGCCTCTTCCATGCGGACACATTTCTTTCTTGAGAAAGAGTATGGATTCCCTCCTACTGACTTCCATCGCCTTAGGGTGAAGCCAAGGGTACTTTGGGCATATTTCTGTAGCCTGTATTTCTTTACAATGTTCCCTGTCACCAGGTTACTGATCAGTCTTCTTTCCTGACTATTACCTGCTTGTTGAATGTGTTGTTGTAGGTCCCCAATCAATGCCTCATGGTACAGGGCTTTTCTTACACTTAGAGTGTTTTTTATCCTCACGTATCTCGGTTTTTTTGCTGGAGACCCTGAGCTCGTCAACAACCGTTGGAACCTTTTTCTATATCGCTCTTTTAATCTTTTTTCAGCTGCTAAGGCCTCTTGTAGCTCTTTCACTTTGTCCTGGAGCTTCTTCCTCTCTTTCTTTGAACGTTTTTGCCCCTCTCCCTTTTGCCTGCCACATACATCACACATACTGCCACATACATCACACATACTGCCACACAACCATTTTACAGTCTTTAAAAGGTTACAGTACTCTATTCAGTTACTGTGTTGTTCTATGGAAATATAATTTCATAATATATAAAGTACATTTTACTATGTTAACTGTGGTACCACTTCATATTATGGCTCAGTAATAACAGGGTAATACTGCAGTAATATCTACAATAATACTTTGGAAATTACATTGAAATAATGGAAATTGCATGCCATTTGTAATAATGTAGATACTACCATGGTATCACCCTGTTATTACCAAGCTGTAATATGAAGTGGTACTGTGATGGTAGCCCTTTCTGACCTTGAAGGCGCAGACCCTGGAACTGCTGCCTTTCTCGTAAGACTAGATTTTCTCTGTTGCTCTCTCTCCATAATTTGCGCCTATGTCTTTGGTCCCGCTCATTCAACTCGTGAATACTTTTCCTTCTTTCCTTTCTCTGCCTCCATTTCTCCCTTTGTTTCTGAAGATGTTTCTCCTTTCTCTCAAGGTCTGCATTTAGTCATGCCCGGCATTGCCTTTGTCTCTCAGCTGCACTAACTGGAGCCATCTAACTGCCACCTGTATGAATTGGAGTAATTACAGCCATCATTACTCAAAGCCAATATAAATGACAATTATATCTATATATCGAAACATCATTAATATACAAAGTACAACTTCAAAAGCAGTGCTATATAGGCCTAGGTGAAAAAATGTTGATGAGCATAAAAAGCTTCAAATTTACAGCGTAATATCTATTTATTCAAATAATGTTTTACTATGGCATGCGTTAAATACATATTATATGCAATAAATGTAATAAAAAAGAACAATGTCATTCATTTGTAAGGCCATGTCACAGGACTGTCAGGCCCTGTCACACAGGGATGTGACCGGGTCTGACGGTCGGCCATTTTAAACTGCTATTACTCAGCCTGCTAGCGTGCTAGCATAAAAACGGTTAACATGCAATCAAGGAATTTCAGTAACATTTTTAGACATGTTTTGGATTTAAAACATTTTCATTATTTTCTGGGATGTTTTAGCGTGACAGGGCCTGACACTTTAGCTCGTCCTCCTCAAAAAAAAAAACATACAAAAACAAGCTTAAAATCATACAATTCAATGACAAAACTCACCCTTGATCAGTGTCAGCTTCACCTCAGTCAAATGATGTCACTTCCTCTGAGTCATACCCTTAAAGGCGTATTGCACACATTTTATGTTGAGTTTTATGTAAACATGACAGGACTGACCGAAAACATGGGGACAGTTGTAAAATAGCATTTATTTCTAGAATTTGTTTAATTTCATGTTTTTAATCAATTGATGTGAATGATAACTTAAATTTGTTAAGTTTTAAATTTGTTTGCTAGCAACGCCAAGGTTATGGGTTCGATTCCCAGGGAAAGCAAGAGCTGATAAAAATGTAAAACTGTAACTTGAATGCAGTGTAAGTCACTTTGGATAAAAGCGTCTGCTAAATGCATAAATGTAATAAAGAAAAAAATATCTGAGAACCTAATGAATAACATATTCCTTTACAGAACAACTCACAGAAATCAACCATCAGGCAGTTTTAGAAATTTTTTGGATGAAATACTTTTTATTCACTGTAAGATGTCAAGGACAGATAATGTACGTTTATGGTAGAATGGCCCTTAATTTAGTAAAGCATACTTGTTGATAACTTTTGTCACAGGGTGAATATGCAGAATTAACATAGACAGCAACAAACATAAAAACATAACATGTAAGAGTGTAAAGATACTTGAGTTTATGATTGAAAGTTCTTGTCGTGGTTTTTATTCACTTTAATGTATATTGGTAAAATTAGGAACACTGTTAATCTTGACATGGACATCATTCATAATATGGCCATTTGTATCATATTCTTTAGGAAGTAAATAAAAAGAGGGACAAAACTATGCAAAAGTGAATATCGATTCAGGTACAGCAATGTGGAAAAATAAAGAAAAATTAAGTCATTTAAATCTAATATGATTTATTTAAATAGATCATATTAGAAAGGTAAAAATAAGCAATTACTGTATACACATACCTTTTATAGAGAGCAGATATTTGTAGATAGTTCAGTATGGTTAATGTGTAAATTAGCTGCTAATATTTTTATTTAGTGGAACTTTTTTGTGTCTCTGTTAGCACTGTTTGAAATCTTTGTAATTATTCTTGAAAAAACGACAAGCCTTATCCATTTAAAATAGCTTTCTTTCGGTCAAATGTGCATTAAGCACATTAAATAAAGTTCATCCAAAAATGAAAATTTGCTGTTAATTTATTCACCCTTAGGCCATCCAAGATGTATGTGATGTTTTGTTTCTTCTTAAATCAGATTTTTGAGCCTGTCCTCCAACAGAAAATGACCCGGTGGGTCAGTTGTGCGATTGGGTTATTATGACCTATAGTTTGAAACGGAGCGCCCTCTGGCCAGCATAAAAAATAATGACAGGTTTGCATGGCACGTGTTGTCACTGTCGTTTACCAATTGAAACGCAGGTTCTCTATGCAACATACAGACTTTTTACACAGTTGCCCCTTACCCATTATTTAATATTTTCCATACTATTTCGATTTTGCAAAATGTATTCTTACTCTTGCATATTCGGGAAAGAAAGCGATTTACGGCATGTTCCAAAATGTGGTAGCCTATGGCTAACGTGTGCGTTCTACGGGACGGAACCCACAGTCGTCACGCTGCCGCAACACAACGCTCTACCGATCGAGCTACACAAATCCCTGAGTGTCGAGGCGGATGAAGTGGCGCAACGCATTAACACGAAAGTTTCCATGGTTATATCTTGCTACCGGCAGGGGACACATATTTAGCAAACGCTCTCATGGATCCTATTTCAGAGAAGTGACTGAAATGACTCATACGGTCATATAGGTTGATAGACACTTAATAAAAGTAAAAAAAAACATATACAGGCAAAACAAAATCAATCGCCGTGGCTCCTGATGATACATCGAAGCAGGCCCGTAGCCAGCTATGAGGCCACCGAGGTCCGGACCTCAGTAAATGTTTCATTTTCAAAAATAAACTTTGTTCTCTGAATGACTAATTTGCTGTTAAACTCCTCATATGAATGTCTGCATGACATAATTCAGTTTAGACAGTTTGCAAGAATTTTAGCATCCATGGTATGAAAACGATCGTTGCAAATTAAATGACGAGTCTCTTTGAGAGAGTTGTGAGTGAGGACGCAGGCACAACCTCCGTGTTGCCAGATCCAGCTATTATAAGCATCGTTAGACTTGTCTTTTCCACTTAATTTGACACTTTAGAAAGTTAATAAAGTAGGAGGTTGTAGTTTGGAGTCAGCAATATCTTTATCTTATCTTATTTGCAAAAGATTTGAAATAATTTAGGTTTATTTTTATTTATGTTTTGTTTTTAATGGCAATATCTGGCAACACTGCATCGCCGGCACTCAAACTGACAGTAAATCAAAAAATCCCATGGACAGGTTATTGCTGACAGGATACGACATTCGTTAAGGGAAAAGCAAAAATATCATATCTGTCAGAAACGTTATCAATGCTGTCAAAAACAGTATTTAACACTAGTACACCGATCTGTAGAACAAGTAGGTTACATAATGAAATTAAATGAAATACACAAACACAAGCCATGAAGAAATCAAACTACTATAGTAGTTAAATGTTCACAAATCATGTTATAAACATTCATAAGAGCACTAGACAAAGTTATCAGCTATATAACAATGGTTATTAACAATATGTTAACAGTAACATATGATAAACAACTGATAAAATTATCCACCCCTAATGAACAGTATTAACAAATTCTGATGCAATAAATAGAATATGACTTAAAAATGATCATCCCTCCTAAACAAAGAAAACATCTTTGCAAACAACTACATGTCTGTCTCTTTTAAAGTGTATATAGTGTATATAATGAGTTGTATTTGTTTGTTATTATAGCACAATTCTTTAACACCCACACCCCCCACCCCACCCCACCCCACCCCCCCAGACCTCACTAATTTTCAAAGCCTGGCTACAGCCATGCTTTGAGGTCTTTTGAAGTGAAACGATTGGTCTGTACAAGAAACGGAACATTAGTAACAACAGTATTACCTGTAAGCCACTGCGTTACTCTTAGTTAATTTTCATTTGGTGACTTAATTTCGAGCTTATTCTAACTATTAATTTTGTTTTTGTTTGTTACAATCATTGTGGTTTGTGCATTAGTTACATGATAAAGTCTGTGCATGTCTGTGTAAAACTGTTTGACATGTTCTTGAGTATGATGAATAGAATTAGTATTTAATGTTATTAATAAACACTTTAAATAGGTGATCATCTATACTGTATGTAAGATGGGCCGGTTTTGTCAATGACCCAGTGTTACCTTTCCATATTCATTCCACTGAGATTGTTGTATTAAACTTGACATGTTATCATAACACAGATGATTACAGACTTTGTCACTCTCGTTTTTAAATGATTGATATATACATTTGCAAATGTGGTGTTGAATGAGTGGCAGGTGTGCTGGCCAGTGTCAGAAAGATAATTGCTTTAGATTTATAGACCATGGCCGTTTCTCAAACAGAAGGCTGCATCCTCCGGAGTTTGCATTTGTAGGCTGCATACGTCATAAAGAAGACTTTATTTTAGAATATTAACAGTTATAAATTTGACTATTATTCTTAGTTAAGTGTAAATTGTTGTAATATACCTTTGATTCGCGAATGTAATGCTCAGTTAACTGAAATAAACCAGCCTTGATGATGTATGCAGCCTACAAATGCGACCTCCGGAGGATGCAGCCTTCCGTTTGAGAAACGGCCCATGTGTCACGTATCCATGCCTTGCCACTCCATTCATTCACCACCTGGGGTCGCCACACACCACAATGACTCTCACACCACACAGACTGTTTCTGTTCACCCCGGACTACATTTAAGCTGCACATTTCCTCTCACCCATTGCCGAGTATTGTACGCGCTTATCGCCAAGTTAGTGATAGCATCTTTACGGAGCCAGTGTAATAGTCATAGTTTAGTCTAAGCCTTAGTCTTGTCTTGCCCTGCCTTGCCTGATTCCCCGTGTCTAGATTCTTGCCTGCGTTTATTGGATTACTCTTTTGTCTTGCCGCTTGGACTCTGTTTGCCCCTGTCTGGACTATTGCCTGTGTTCTTTGGATTATCCCATCGCCTTGCCCCTCTGGATAATGTTCACCGTTGCCTGACCAAGCCTGTCTGTTGAATTGCTCTTTGTATTGCCTAGAATATACTTGTTTGCCACTGTCTGACCCTCGCCTGTTTTTGACCACTATTGTTAATAAAGCTGTGCATATGGATCCGCACGCCGGAGTCACTCCGTAACACCATGTGATTTTTCTACTGAATAAAAATTAACATTAATTTTTCTGGTATGAGACTTAGTTTTTATGTTAAGGTCTGCTGATCAATTTTGTGCAATAATAAAAAACAAAAAGATAGTCCTTCACAATTATATGTATGCATGAATTAAATTCAAGACAAAAGGTGACGACAACACAAAGTTGTTCTTAAATTCTTTTCTAAATGTACAGGTATTTGTTTGCATCATGACATTTCAAAATGTTAATGTCAGTAAAATACCACAAACTTTTAATTTAGTTTCTATTCAGATGTTTACTTAGATGTAGATTTCTTTCCCCGATCATTTTATCACGACATACAGTGCCGTGAAAAGTTTTTTTGCCCTCTTTGCCCCGTTTTTTAATTTTCTTTGCATATTTGTCACACTTAAAAGATTCAGATCATCAAACAAATTTTAATATTACACAAAGATAATGCAAGTATATATAAAAATGCAGTTTTTAATGATGATTTCATTTATTAAGGGAAAAAAGCTGTCCAAACATACCTGGCCCTATGTGAAAAATGAATTGCCCCCTCCAGTTAAATCATGAAAGAACTGTAATTAACCAGATTATTTTAGAAAGCTGAGTTAAATTTCACTAGCCGCACCCAGGTCTGATTACAGCCAGTCCTGTTGAATCAAGAAATCACTTAAATAGAACCTGTCGGACAAAGTGAAGCATGCTTAAAGAGTAACATATCATGCCGCGGTCTAAAGAAATTCAAGAACAGATGAGAAACAAAATAGTTGACGTATCAGTGTGGAAAGGGTTATAAAGCCATTTCTAAGGCTTTGGGACTGAAGCAAACCATGGTCAGAGCCATTATCCACAAATGGAGAAAACTTGGAACATTGTGAACCTTCCCAGGAGTTGCCGGCCTACCAAAATTACTCCAAGAGCGCAACGACGATTCATCCAGGAGGTCATAAAAGAACCCAGAACAACATCTAAAGAAATGCAGACCTCACTTGCCTCAATTAAGGTCAGTGTTCATGATTCAACAATAAGAAAGAGACTGGGCAAAAACGGCATCCATGGGAGAGTTCCAAGGCAAAAGCCACTGCTGACCAAAAAGAACACAAAGGCTCGTCTCACATTTGCCAAAAAATATCTTGATTATCCCCAAGACTTTTGGGCAAATATTCTGTGGACTGATGAAACAATAGTTGAACTTTTTGGAAGGTGTGTGTGTCCCGTTACATCTGGCGTAAAACCAACACAGCATTTCAAAAAAAGAACATCATACCAACAGCCAAACATGGTGGTGGTAGTGTGATGGTCTGGGGCTGCTTTGCAGCTTCAGGATCTTGATGACTTGCCATAATTGATGGAACCATGAATTCTGCACTCAATCAGAAAATCCTGAAGGAGAATGTCTGGCCATCAGTTTGTGACCTCAAGCTCAAGCGCACTTGGGTTATGCAGCAGGACAATGATCCCAAACACACCAGCAAGTCCACCTCTGAATGGCTCAAGAAAAACAACATTACGATTTTGGAGTGGCCAAGTCAAAGTCTGGACTTAAATCCGATTGAGATACTGTGGCGTGACCTTAAAAAGTCCATTCATGCTCAAAATCCCTCAAATGTGGCTGAATTAAAGGACCAGGAGAGAAAACAAGAGCGAAAGAGGAAAACCACTTGAAGAGAAGAGCATTACATATAATTCTAATAACTACTATGACTACTGTTATCATGTATGTCCCAAAAACATTGACAGGATTCGTTGAATTTCTGACCGGAGACAATACTCTGACAAACTGGTTCACTGCTTGGACTTTAATAAACTCCTATTTTTGATTCAATGTCTTCTTTTTAACCGTAACATTGTAACAACATGCAATACATGTATCACATGTATCATGTTTCATGCAGTATTGTACAAGAGCAGGTTCAATGCAATGAGCTATTGAGAAAACATTTTATTTTTAGTCAACACAAGTAAATTAATTGAACTGTTTGGTCTTCCTACACATTCCTATGTTCTATGGCTCATCGTCAAAGGAACAGGAAGTGGAGTTTCTTCAGAGTTTTTCAACCTCAGTCTGTCTGTTTGTGAGATTGCAAACTCTCTTAATGGTTTGATATTTACATTCCCAGTTTGGTTTGCAAGTCTCTGGACATTTGAAACTTTTTAATAGGACTTTCCATCACAGGTCATCCTCTGTTTCAGTGTCTGATCTGTGCTGAGTGTTACCTGGCAGTGGTTTATCCTATAAGGTTGCTTTGATCTCATCATGATGCACAAAACTCAGGAACTCTCAAAAAACAGATGCTATGCAATAAAACAATAAACTTCTTAATCTGAGGAGAAGATCTTACTGAAACCGTTTACTCAACTGTCCGTTCACACATCCTTAAGCCCCCCTCCTTCCCTACTGGGCATATGGTTCAGGCCACTGAAAGTCGACGGAAATGTGTCAAGAACTCAAGTCAATGTATTTACATACTGAATTTATTTTATTTTAAGAGTCCATGATGTTAACACTCTAAAGTTTGATATCATTTTAAAGGTCTCAGTGCGATTGGAAATATGATCTCAGTCCCATATCAGTAGAACAGACCAAGAATAAAGATCTCAAATGTGGGAGAGACTCTGTGTGGGTTGGGCCTTTCATAAGATCTTTGTCTTCATCCCCAAAACCAGGCGTGTGACCCTTGGGGCACGAGAAAAGCTCCAACAAAAGCTGCATAAATATTTGGGTGCTAAATGTTTACGGTTCTTTTGTTCTATCTGGGTATTTAAGGAAAAGCAGCAAAAGTGTCTTTGCGATTCTGTAGTCAGATCAGCCCGTAGTGTGGAGTGTATTTCATTTACTCCATACTATGTATCTTTCTGAAGTCAGGTATGCATTTTTACTCTTAGATTCATCTTTGACCAACTGATGTTATGTATTTATTATTTCTGAATTGGCTTCTTATTGTTTAATTATGTAATTGGCATGATACATTTTATCTGACTAATAACTTGTTAATCTTGATTTATTCTGAGTTCTCCTGAAATCATTATGACTAGTAGATTATGAGAAGGCTGTGCTACCACAAGTCTGTGTTCAGGATTGCCAAACTAAAGGCTCATGAATGAATGGAGCAGTAGGCACGTCATCTTAAGACTTTCTGATTTCTGGCTATCACTGATTTAGCAAGTTGTATGGAAATGGCTAAATAAACTACACTTTTTGTACGAGTGAGTAGTAGGCAACCGACTAAAAGGTATTAGTTAACCCTACATCCTCTGACTAAAATCAGACACAAATGAGTTTGTGTCCGTGAGATCCGCGCAAACCCGGGGCACGAGACTGTGTGGCATCGGGTCCCTAATGAACAAATAATTGAAAAAATGCGATCTAGAATAATCAAAGATCTAAATTAAATAACAACTAATATTATGATCGGCTGTTAAAACACATATGTTGTCAATTTGAAGACCCACTTGAATTTGGAGTCAGGACCTTACAATCCTGTAACCTTTCTGAAGTATAAACCTCTCAGATATATAGTGATCTATTGTTTTGTCTCGTGGCTGTTCTCGGAGCTCTGAAGCAGTCAGGACCAGGAGAGAGAGAGAAGGAAAACCACATAAAGAGAAGAGCATTTTATCTCATTCTAATAACTACCGTGAATAGAAAGTAGAAATGCTGTATTATGCATGTCAGACTAGTAGTCATAAACTTGCGGGTCATAAACTTTAAACATGGTGGAGGGGACAACCACTGCTGCTGTAAATGCTGTTCTCACAACAACTACATCCCTTTGTCTTGTCGCTTAAGTAGTGTATTTATAGGCTAGATATGAACGATCATTCGAAGCATATTGTATGTTTTATAAGCAGTGAAATAAGCATGTATTTGATTGAAATTCCAGCAAACTGCATGTATAGCGTGGTGAATGTTTATATAATTGTCAACCAATGGGATGCTACATTTTATTCTTTGCGACATTAAAGCACTTGAATACGACAAGCTCGTAATCACGACTTCATAAGTGGGAAATAGGAAATTTCCGATAGCACGTGAAGGCAGCATAAGACCCCTATATCCTCCTTCCTTACCTCTTTTTTACTTTAAATATTTACATTTGGGGGTTTTTTTTTGTTTGTTTTTTTGACAGATAACATCTCATTTCAAGTCAAGTCAGATCATCATTATGTAGCAAATTTAGCTTAAGGGAATTGTATATAAATAATTACAATTAATTATGATTAATTGCTATTATTTATATCGGCTGATAGTAATAACTGTCGCAGAATTAAATTGCCATCAACTGATCTGTTCGTCCAGCGAACATTCAGCGCAAGTTCATATCAACTCTAAGAAAGGATATTTTCTTGGCCACAGAAAATACCTTCCTATTAATGCATTAGAGCATGTAGCGAGGGTCAAAATCGTAAAGAGACATTTAATTTGCAAGGCAGAACCAGAAACTCATGTAATTTGTGCACACAACTTTTATTAACTAAACACTAACGCAGACTAGTCTAACAAACAAACAAACAAACATACAATCACTCATACATGGGGAAAGGGCTAATGAGAGTTGATGGATGAAACCATCAGGAAAACCAGAGAATGCAGTTATGGAGAAAGTCATTTAACCACCTGAGTAAAACCATCAGCGCCGTTTATAACGGGTCTATAACTCATACTAAACCTCTGTTTCGTTTAGTTCAATGTTATACTTGCACTGCCTTTGGTCGGGTCGAGTGTCCGGAATGCAGTCTCAGATGAAAGTCTTAATGGTTTTCAAGGTTTGGACTCCCGATCACGTTCTTCCGGGTTGAAGAGTGATGAATTCCAAAGATGTTCTGAGGTAGAAATGTTCTTTCCAGGTAGAAAGTGGAAAAAAGCTAAGAAAGAGATCTGCTGAGGTCCAAGGAGCTTTGGTTGAATGGAAAGACAAGGCCGCAAGGCCTGGCACAAAACTTAAGGTGTTCAGAAGAGTTTTAGCTTACATCTTCCACATCCTCTTAGGATCTAACAGAACCGCAGACTGGCTGGGCGTCACTTACGTGAGAGCTTTATCTGCTATGGAGGTCACACCTCTGGGATGTCAAAGAGCCAATTGGAGCCCTGGACTTTGGAGGGAAAGTTTTATGGCTCTTTGTTTCCATGCATGGTAATTTGCATAGGTAATTCGCCTGGGTTAATGCACAAACTACTAAAGATTCTTACATGTTGCATAGTTATAGACATAAAATATACACTCTCAATTAAATCATCCGAAGACGAATGGATAGAGACCAAACATGATACAGTTAAAGTGATATTAACTAGTGATCTATTATAAGCATGCATAAACAGGATACAATACACAAGAACATATACAAGAAGAATAATAACATACACAATGACCTGAAGGATATGTGTGTCCATTCACAGAGAGGTTTTTCTATGAATTAATTAGAGAAGAGTTCATTTTTATGGTCTTTTCCTAAGGGGAAAAGAAGTGAGTTGCTCTGCCCGCATTCCTTTGATCAATAAAAGAAGTGTTATCAGATGGGTTGCCATGGAACCAGGGGCCTGGAGTCATTGACAGACATACCAGCACCCAGTATGTGTATTGGGTGGGGGGTCTGTGACCATTTGTTAAAGTAATAACTAATTGATTTGTTAAATCAAATGCAAAATTGTGTGTCTGATTGGTTCAAATGCTACAATTATTTATATAGCGCTTTTTAGAATGCAAATTCTGTCAAAGCAACTTATTACAGTATTAAACGGGGAAATAGTGTGTCGAAATAGTATGTCTTTCTACTCTGGCCAGACAAAACCTGCAGTTTAAATCTAGGCTGCAGCTGAGTCAGATTGCATAGAGGATTCTGGTTCCCGTGGTCTTGTCCTGATGGCCGTCTAGGAGATGAGGTCTTCGGAGAGGATCAGTCTCTGTGGCACATCTAGATGTCCTGGTCTCTGCTGACAATTAAGGGCAGTCGAGGTCATCTCTAGGTGCTGATCCACCATCTGATCTGGATACGGACTGGATCCAGGTGGCTACGGTGACCTCGGAATAAGAATAAAAGGCTAATATTAGCGTAGATGCCATTCTTCTAACGATGTACAAGTACATCGGGTGTTTGGGGAAGTGTTTCCGGTTCCGGTTGACCTAATTAATGCAGCCTAACAATCCTTTAACGGATCTGAATTATAGAAATGCGAGAAGTGTATTATGTGTAACCCAGGTTAAAGAGATGGGTCTTTAATCTAGATGTAAACTGACAGAGTGTGTCTGCCTCCCAAACAATTTTAGGTAGATTGTTCCAGAGTTTGGGCGCTACATAGGAAAAGGATCTGCCACCCGCAGTTGACTTTGATATTGTAGGTATTATCAAATAGCCAGAGTTTTGATATTGACGTGGAGGACTATAATGCAATAAGAGCTCACTCAAGTAATGAGAAGCTAAACCATTTAGGGCTTTATAAGTAATTAGCAAAATTTTCAAATGTATACAATGTTTAATAGGGAGCCAGTGCAGTGTTGACAGATCCGTGCTAATATGTTTGTACTTCCTGGTTCTAGTAAGAACTCTAACTGCTGCATTTTGAACCAACTGGAGTTTGTTTATTAATCGTGCAGAGGAACCACCCAATAAAGCATTACAATAATCTAGCCTCGAGGTCATGATCGCATGAATTAATGTTTTTGCATTTGACATTGCGAGCATCAGACACAACTATTTGTTATATTTAACAAATAATCCCTAACACGCCCTCACTCCACCAACAAGGCAACTATTGGCGCTTTTTTCACTGCGTGGTACGACTCGGCATGGCACGACACAGCTCAGTTTGCGTTTCCACTGCAGTTTAGTATCGGTTTAGAGTGGGTGGGATTATTCACGTGTCATTATAGTTGCGCCACCTCTACTGCCGTGACTCCTGAAAAACGTTTTAATTCATGTCGCTCCATCACGCTCTCGCTGGATCCGCTCCTCGGCTATCAACGAGAGGAACATCTGTACTTCCTCAACAGACAATGAAACTTTTTTTGGTTGTTAAAAGAAAGGTGCGCTCATAATCTTGGGAAGTACGTTTACAGTAATGTAATCATCTGGTTTTAGCCAGGTTTCTGTCAAACAAAGCACATCTAGTTTATGATCAGTGATCATATCATTTTCAAAAAGTGCTTTCATAGAAAAGGATCTTATATTCAATAAGCCAAGCTTTATCATTTGTTCATCTGTATTATATCTGTTTTTTATTTGTTGAACATCAATTAAATTGTTATCCTTAAATTGGTTTGGACATTTTTTGTATTTTCTAGTTCGGGGAACAGACACAGTCTCTATAATGTGATATCTAGGTGAAGGAGTCTCTATGCGGTGATAATTAACTGATTTCTGTGACGTGAGGCGGCTAGCAGACGGTCGGTTTAGCCAGTCTGTTTGCTTCATGACCTGGGCCCCAGTTAGTCAAGTACGAACTCTAAGACTATGTGCTGTATTTCTAGAGAGAAGAGCAGCACCACCCCAGGAGGAATGAAGACCATCTCTTTACAACAGGTCAGGTCTGTCCCAAAAACTCTTCCAATTGTCTATGAAACCTGTTATTGTGCAGGCAATATTCTGCTGACATCGTACTTGCAAGTTTACACACCTCTTTAATGTTATTTTTAGTGATGTCCGACTGGCGAAGTCGAACATCATTAGTGCCGACATGAATAACAATCTTACTGAATTTACGCTTAGCATTAGCCAGCACTTTTAAATTTGCCAAGATGTCAGGTGCTCTGGCTCCCAGTAAACATTGGACTATGGTGGCTGGTGTCTCTATTTTCACGTTCCGTACAATAGAATCGCCAATTACTAGAGCACTTTCATCAGGTTTCTCAGTGGGTGCGTCACTGAGTGGGGAGAACCTGTTTGATGTTCTGATCGGAACGGAAGAGCGGTGTTTTGACCCGCAACTATGCCACCTCACAGTCACCCTGCTGCATGGGCTCTAATACTGGAACTGAACAATGTACATGATTCGCTGAACTAGTCACATCCAAAACCGCATCTAAGCCCTCACATTCTTACTGTCCTCAATTAAAGTTTGGATGCGTGTCTCTAATTCTAAAACCTTCTCTGTCAGCCTAACTATTTCCCTGCATTTATCACATGTGAATCCCTCGTCGCCGACAGAGAGAGATAAACTGTACATGTGGCATGTGGTGCAGGTGACAATGCAAGGAGAAGCCATTACTCACCGTGACTGTAGAATAATTAAGACTCACCACAGTTGTTGATGGACTCATGAAAACGAAGCAAGAAAGAGAAGAAACAGAGTGAGACAGAGAGAAATAGAAGTGGTAGAAAACGCGAATGGAGATGATATTGACAAGCTAATAGGCTAACGGAATGCTAACACACTGCTACACGCAGCACTCGCAGTTCAGATTAAAAGATTAAAGGCGAATGATGTCAAATTAGTTTGGTGACCAAATCAGAAATATGGTGAGAATTAAATTATACTTTAGCGATTTAACCAACAGAGAGTGATACTAAGAGAGATATCAACAGATAAACAAAGCGGAGCTACACTCTGGTTGTTTGAGTTGGGAAACTTTGTAAAATTACAGACTATATTGTTCATTCCTTTAACATTTTTTTAAATTACACCTGGTTTGTTCTCACTTCCCTCTGCTTAGATTGTGATTATTTTGTAAGCTGTTACACTGAGGAGACAAACACAAAGAAGATGAATACTTCTACAGTGAACTTCACCACACCTGAAGCCTCTACAAACTCCACAACTCAGCCTTTTGGACTAATTGACTATCTAGTAATCTGTCTGTACAGTATCAATTTGTTTAATCTTCCTATACACGCTTATATTACATGGCTGATCATCATCATCATCATGGTCAATGTGGGTTTTAGGTTTTCAGATATTAGATTTTATTAGGTGTTTTTATTAGGTGTTTCATTCTTTAAGAAGTATATAAAAAGAGGGACAAAACTGTGCAAAAGTGAACACACAAACGTGGTCAGAACTGATTGCACCCTTGGTAAATATGAAAAAAGAAGGGTTTGAAAATAAACCTGCATTATTAATCCTTTTGATCTTTTATTTAAAAAAAAAAAATCACAAAAATCTAACCTTTCATTAAACTAAAACAACTGAAAATGGGGGAAAATCTAATGAAATAAAAGTTTTTCTCAAATACACGTTGGACACAATTATTGGTACCCCTAGAAATTCTTATGAGTAAAATATCTTTTAAGTATATTCCCATTCATATTTACAATTTTGAGCACTCCAGGGGGATTATGAACATGAAATTATCCAGCCATGGCTTCCTGTTTCACAGAAATATAAATAGGAGGAAAAACAAAGTCCAAATTCTCTTAATTATCCATCACAATGAGAAAAACCAAAGAATATATTTCTGATGTGCAGCAAAAGATAATTGAGCTTCACTAATTGTGAAGTAGCTTTAAGAAAAGAGCTAGAGCAGTGAAAATTCCCATTTCCACCATCAGGGCAATAATTAAGAATTTCCAATCAACAGACAATGTTACGAAACTGCCTGGAAGAGGACGTGTGTCTATATCGTCCTAATGCACGGTGAGAAGGAGAGTTTGAGTGGCTAAAGACTCTCCAAGGAC
>JAFVLL020037593.1:0-10196 GCA_021397915.2 Tor tambroides | reverse complement strand
ACATTATAACATGAATTGCACTGAAACTGTTATACAGTTGAATTTATTTATACCATAGTCCCACAGATTTACACTATTTGTGGCGGCATATATATACAAATTAATTCTCTGCCAGCGGGAGGTGCTGTTGGAGCGGGAGAGAGCGAGGTTTCCCCGGTAACACTGTACACAAAACAGCTTCGCTCACAAATGCTGCTTTATCAGACATTATATGCAAGATGAAATGAAAATCGCATCTAAAATTTTCTGAAAACAGTTTCCATCAGAAATACAGTGATATAAAAACACCCGCACTGGGTTTCGATTTTGAAACGTGCAGTGCTCAACCAAGCGTTCTCCCCACCTGCCAACCATTCGAATTTCCGTAGGCGGGATTTACAATTTGTGATGTCACAAATACAGGAAAACAACTTTGTAGTCCAAACGAGCCGTTCGTTGTAGTTCTTGAAAAGGGATTTTTTTAAAAAACGAAATATCTCCCTTTGGAGTGGACTTTGAGATTTGTAACTTTGTAGATCGTTTTATGCCCAAACATACACACTACACGCTGACTAAAATTCAAAAAGTGAAAAAGCATAATAGGACCCCTTTAAAATGTAGTGGCAGTACGTGCGCTCATTGGCGCCCCCTCCAGCTGGTGGCGCTCTAGGCAACCACCTAGCTTGCCTATGCCTAGAAATGGTACTGTAATACAGCAATATATTGTGACGCATTCTGTACTCATACGCAAATCCATGCGGATGCTTCTGTACTGATACAGCAGCAAATGCTGTGACACAGTTTTGAAAAAGAAACAGACAAAAAATAAATAAATCTTTGCTTAAAGCTGCAGTCCGTAACTTTTTTGGTTACAAATTATCCAAAATCAGTTTTTGGGCAAGTTCATAACCAGCCAATGTTCAAAACTATCTCCTTACCTTAGAACGATTCACAACGGTAAGCTTGTGATAATAATTTCTAATTTGAGTGGTACTGGTTTTTGCCTGAAATACAGGCATGCCACCATTAGTCTTTGCATCATTACGTCACGTCTGTAAACATAAAGAAGGAGTCCCGGCCAGCAGGCTATATCGCACTTGAGGATGCTGCAGGTGGCGGACCATTAATAGCCTTTTCTCACAGCAGCTGGAATAATTAAATTTATCATTTTGATGGCAGATTGTAATCCAGAAAGGTCCATACGACAATCATCAGTGACAACTGGAGATTCACCCATAGTCACCAGTAGTCTACAGGTAACGCTAATACACACTAAATACACATAGTCACGCAATGCTGATGTTGTTAACATTACCATTTTGAGAACAAAGTATAACAATAATAATTTTGATAGTTTGATGTGATATTAGCTAAGTGATCGTTAGATTTAATCACCATTGGTAGTGCGATGTATTGTAATGCTTTTTTTTCAGTTGGTCAGAACAAAAGTGGCAGACATGTTACTTACTTGTTCAGATGACATTTTCTGGTGAAAATTCTTATTTGAGTTATACTTCCTCCAAGACATAGAATCTGTGATTCCGAAGTACAGTGAATATCCATACTGGTGCGGTGACTGACAGCCACTCATAAACTCAAAACATTAGATTCATCTGCAAAGAGGAGCCGTGCCAAATGCACAACCCATGTAAAGATGATAATTCTGCAAATAACTGCAATTGCAGGTTTCAAACAGAGATGGCAACAAAGATGCAAAATGGACTGCAGCTTTAAATTTCACCTAATTCACTACAAACATTCTCAGTTTAGGCCTTATTCAACATGTAAAGAAGTAGAGCCCTGTTGCAGACGCAGCTGTTTTTAGAGCAGAAAAACTAATTTTGAGGCAAGAAAGTATACATTATTTTTGTGATTGCAGTCCCTACTTTGTAGTTAAACTCATCAAAGTTAAATTATGTGTGTCTGTGTAGACCCTAGTGAAAAATAAATATACTTAATTGTATTTAAAATATATTTATTTCATTATAAGTATACTAAAATAGATTGACATGTCTATACTAACTGAAAATACATTCTAAATGTAGTTATTTCATGCTTTCATCAAGCACAAACTTAGTGCACTACAAGTTCACACATACAGTGGAGAAAAAATAATTTGATCCCCTGCTGATTCTGTACGTTTTCCCACTGACAAAGAAATGATCAGTCTATAATTTTAATGGTAGGTTTATTTGAACAGTGAGAGACAGAATAACAACAAAAAAGTTATAAATTGATTTGCATTTTAATGAGTGAAATAAGTATTTGATCCCCTATCAATCAACAAGATTTTTGTTTATACAATATTAGGAAGATCGGGCCCTTTCTTTCAGAACATGCAACACAACTCCTTGTTCAAGCTCTTGTTCTGTCCAGACTTGACTATTGCAATGCTCTCTTGGCAGGTCTTCCAGCCAATTCCATCAAACCTCTACAACTAATCCAAAATGCCGCTGCAAGATTAATCTTTAATGAACCGAAAAGAACGCACGTCACACCTCTGTTCATCAATTTGCACTGGCTACCTATAGCTGCTCGCATAAAATTCAAGGCATTAATGTTTGCCTACAAAACCACCTCTGGCTCTGCACCCCTTTACCTAAATTCAGTACTTCAGACCTATGTGCCTCTAGAAGCTTGTGTTCTGCAAGTGAACGACACATTATTGTGCCATCCCAAAAAGGCACAAAATCACTTTCACAGACTTTTTCATTAACTGTTCCCACCTGGTGGAATGACCTGCCCAACTCAATCCCAGCAGCTGAATCCTTAGCCATCTTCAAGAAACGGCTAAAAACACATCTCTTCCATCTTTATTTGACCCTCTAACTTTATCATTCTCTATTCTAATTCTATTTTATCTATCTGTCGTCTTATTTAAAATAATTTATTTTAAAATAAAATGTATTTCTCTAACTGCTAATTTTCCTTTATAAACTAACACTAGCTTTCTTTTTTCTATTCTATCTACTTGTTTTCTTAAAAAAAAAAAAAACCTTGCTATGTGTACTGCGTTAGGCTAACCGAGGCTTGTCATATGGCTTGCATGTTGTTGCTCTTTTGTTGGTTTTGATTGCTTCTATTGTCCTCTTTTGTAAGTCGCTTTGGATAAAAGCATCTGCTAAATAACTAAATGTAAATGTAAATGTAATTTCTGGCTCCCAGGTATCTTTTATACAGGTAAGGAGCTGAGATTAGGAGCACTCTCTTAAAGGGAGTGCTCCTAATCTCAGTTTGTTACCTGTATAAAGCCGGGCATACACTGTGCGATTTCTGTGCGATTTACGTGTGATTTCAGCAAGGTATCAGCTCACACTGTACGAGAAGATTGCATGCGATGTAAAGCCAAAGCTCACGATTTATGTGCTCACACTATACGGTCCGATTGTCGAGCGCGATTTATGTGCTCACACTATACGTGTGAAATACTCGGGTTGCGCTTGCGCAGACGATGACACCGTATATGGACGATAGCCAGAGATATCTTTAAAAAAAAATACTATCGGATGATATCGTGAGGATTTGGCATTTCCAATTAATGTATTAAATTATTACTATTATTATTATTATTATTATTATTATTATTATGGTAGTTTTATTATTAAATTTATAGGTCTACCACAATTCATTTGCCCCGAAATAATTGCGCATTTACCGCACAACTGAGGCACGGATAATAAAAGATTAATTTAGATTACTCCTCACTGAAAATTATTTAAAACACCTATTAATTCCACAATTAATAGGCCTATAATTAAAATTCTCAACCGTCTAGCTAGTCCTATGTCCAGACTCCGAACACTGAATGAACAGCTTAATGAATTTAGTCAATAAAAATAAAACCTTTATTACAGACAAGGAAATTCCAAAAACAACTTGTTTAACACGAAATACTTCAATTCTGTTGTTGTTGTTTTTTCACTACATATATCAGCTATAAGAGATTTTTTTTTTTTTTTTTTTTTTAAGAAAATAAATTAAGACAACACCCAATACTTCCGATATCTTCCGTCTCCTCTGAGAGAATATGTGGCATTAATGCAGCGACAGATGCCGAAAGCTTGGTCAGTTTTTACTTTCACTTTCTGTAGCTTAATGAATTCACTGGATTTGAAAACTTCTTCTCGGGCATTATGCTCATGCAGTTTGCAAATTGTTTGTGTGGTATGCACTGGCTCGCCTTCATGGTTTAAAACTTAAATATTTATAATTTTGTGACGTGTTTGTCTTTATCATTGATTGCAAAATGATGGACAATGATTCACATTTCCAGTGATAATACCATTATTGTATCTAAAGATCTCCCTCTTTTTGTTTTCTTTCTTGCTGCAATAAAGTTTAAATAGTTAATGTACTGTTTCCGCACAGGCGCAGTGAGGGAAAAAGCACTGCATTTAGGGCAGTCGGTTCGTAGCTTTGCTTCAATTGTACTTCAATTGGGTGAATCAAACATGTCAGAAATTCATCCGACCGTCCGATTGACTGTCGAGAGAGGCTAATCGCTTCTCGTTTCCCCCTGTACATTCCACGAACACTGCACGACAAACGACGCACAACAAAGCTGAAATTCGGCCCAACTCAAAAAAGAGTCGCACGAGTCAGGATTCGGCTCAAAATCGGATGAAAATCGCACAGTGTATGCCCGGCTTAAAAGACACCTGTCCACAGAAGCAATCAAGCAATCAGATTCCAAACTCTCCACCAGAGCTGTCCAAGGATGTCAGGGACAAGATTGTAGACCTACACAAGGCTGGAATGGGCTACAAGACCATCGCCAAGCAGCTTGGTGAGAAGGTGACAACAGTTGGTGCGATTATTCGCAAATGGAAGAAACACAAAATAACTGTCAATCTCCCTCAGACTGGGGCTCCATGCAAGATCTCACCTCGTGGAGTTTCAATGATCATGAGAACGGTGAGGAATCAGCCCAGAACTACACGGGAGGATCTTGTCAATGATCTCAAGGCAGCTGGGACCATAGTCACCAAGAAAACAATTGGTAACACATACGCCATGAAGGACTGAAATCCTGCAGCGCCTGCAAGGTTCACCTGCTCAACAAAGCACATGTAAAGGCCCGTCTGAAGTTTGCCAATGATTCAGAGGAGAACTGGGTGAAAGTGTTGTGGTCAGATGAGACCAAAATGGAGCTCTTTGGCATCAACTCAACTCACCGTTTTTGGAGGAGGAGGAATACTGCCAATGACCCCAAGAACACCATCCCCACCGTCAAAAATGGAGGTGGAAACATTATGCTTTGGTTTTTTTTTTTTTGCTTAGGGGACAGGGCAACTGCACCGCATCAAAGGGACGATGGACAGGGCTATGTACCGTCAGGGCCAGGGCATTGAAGCACTGAAGGGTCGTGGATGGGTATTACAGCATGACAATGACCCAAAACACACGGCCAAGGCAACAAAGGAGTGGCTCAAGAAGAAGCACATTAAGGTCCTGGAGTGGCCTAGCCAGTCTCCAGACCTTAATCCCATAGAAAATCTGTGGAGGGAGCTGAAGGTTTGAGTTGCCAAACATCAGCAACACCTGTGGGATAATAAACGATGAGAAAAGAAGGCGCAGGGATGTATTTTCTCATCTGAAGATGATCTCTGAGACAACACTGCCCCAACCCCAACCTCAGACAATGAACTGTCGAGACGGGTCAGGGGTTGTTAAAATGGGAGCCGAAATGAACCGACTCTTTAAACTGTCAAACGCAATTTGGGCCTGCGACGACCAACAGCATAGTTTCTTAGTGGAGGTGAGATCCGTCAGAGGAAGGGCGACCTGACTAAAGTTCCAAATGAACCGCCTGTAAAAATTGGCAAACCCCAAAATACGCTGGACCGCTCTATGATTTTCTGGGGTGGGCCAATCAGCAACAGCCTTTACCTTGGCAAGATCAATTCGGATACCTTCAGGCAAGAGAATAAAACCCAGGAACGGAACCGACCGTCTGCAACTGGCACTTCTCCACCTTGGCAAATAAATGATTCTCCAGCAGCCGCTGGAGCACTTGCCTGACATGCTGGACATGATCGTGCTCGTTCTGGGAGAAGATCAGGATGTCGTCGATGTACACAAAAACAAACCGATCGACCATGTCTCTGAGCACGTCATTGACGAGTGCCTAGAAGACTGCTGGGAGTTTGAAAGGCCGAACGGCATAACCAAATATTCAAAATGCCCCGTTTGGGTGTTAAAGGCGGTCTTCCATTCGTCCCCCTCCCTAATCCGAACCAAGTGATAAGCACTGCGGAGGTCCAACTTCGTAAAGATGGTTGCCCCCTGCAAGAGCTCGAAGGCCGATGACATCAATGGCAAAGGATAACGATTCTTTACCGTGATGTCATTCAACCCCTGATAGTCAATACAGGGGCGCAGCGAACCATCCTTCTTCTCCACGAAGAAGAACCCCACCCCAGCTGGAGAGGAAGAGGGACGGATAATGCCTGCTTCCAGAGAATCGTGAATATACCTCTCCATAGCCTCCCTCTCCGGTCCGGACAGAGAGTAAAGGTGCCCTCCTGTGTCAATCGCACAAGTCGTACAGGTGGTGCGGAGGCAGAGATGAAGCTCGGGACTTACTGAACACCTCTCTTAAGTCATGGTAAGCCTCCGGTACATCCGCCAGGCTCACCGGCTCCGCCTGCAACACAGAACAAGACATGACCGGGGAAAATGCAGCACCCAAACATTGAGCTAAACAGAAAGGGCTCCAAGCCAAAACAGAACTGCGAGCCCAATCAATATGGGGGTTATGTTTAACCAACCAGGTGTGACCCAACACCACTGGAGTGGTGGGCGAGTGAATAAGGAGGAATCGGATCTCCTCAGCATGATTACCAGACAAAGTCAACGTAACAAACTTAGTGACATGGGTAATATTAGTAAGTAGGGTGCTATAAACAGTTCCTCCAGGATTTCGCGGGATATTTGCGGCATTTCTTATGGTTTTGCAGTGAAAATATACCATGGACAACATTCTTCTAACATTGTTATAACTTTTCTTACTTCGAGAACCATCGTAGGGCTCCAGACTAACATTTGAGGACACCGGCACCAGTGCCATTAAGTTCTACAGAAGGTGGCACCAGTGCCTGACAGTTTATTTGATGCCTGCATTTACATATGCAAGACATATTTTTTAGAGTGTTTGCTTACCTGTAATGTGTCTCTAAGACGTTTCCTGTCAGATGTCAAATAGACATTTATTAGAATGCATGTAAAACTGCTTCTGAGACATTTATCAGATTACAAGGCAGATGTTTCCCAGATCTTTAGCAGACGTCTTACAGATTTACTTGTGCTGTCTGGGTAGTTGAGATGCAGATAAAATTAACTTTTATTACTGTCATTCATAATGTCTAAATATAATTTGATAAATAAAAAATATATATATAGGGAGTGGAAATGGCTAATAAGCCTACAAGCTAATAAGCCTATAAGTCTCTGCAGCCATATAGTGGTAATTTAATGTCCTTTTTATTTTTAAATAAGTGTTTGCTTTCCTACAATATGAAACTTTCAGTTTTATAAATGGAGGCAACCTATGAAGAAGGATGAACAAATAATATCATCACATTAAAAATAACTTTCAAATTTGGTAATACTTAAAGCTTTGAAGTGCTGGGAAAAGTTGTGTGAAGCATTTAAAAACACTCGAAAACATTAGACCATTTCTGCCACAAGTTGTTCCTGTAGTTATGTTAAATCCATGGTGAATGGTGGAGATTTGTGTTTATTGAACAATGTTTTTCCTGATTTCCACATCAGTGGAGTTTGTTCTGATATCCATAGCTTTAACAGAATTCTACGCCAAATTTGAATGCTTCTTACAAGATTTGACAGAGACTTTATTGATTCTGCGGCAAATTCAACTACTTTCTTCACTATATCTCCCAGCACTGTGTGTAACAGTGTCGCGTGATCGAGAGCAGCCCGTGGCTCCGGCCCGAGCAGATAAATGGTCTGCGCTGCGTAGCCCAAACGAGTAGCACGGATTCGTTCCGCTTTCGGTTCGTTTGTCCAGTGTAGCTCTTGTAAATCGGGCATGATGAGAACGCAAGGCTGTTCATTCCATTTTTCAAACTTGCCCTGCGTCCCAATGTGCATACTATCCACTCTGCCTGCCCTAAATAGTATTGAAAGTTACTAATATCACATAGAATTTAGGATGGATAGTATGCACATTGGGACGCAGGCTGAGAAACAACCTTTCTTTGACTGAATGCGCGTTGCGATGACGTCACGGGATGCGTCTAAGCCCAAAATCTGCGGAAAATCTGCGGCAATTACGAAAATTTGCAAGCTCTTGCGAAAATTGCGGAGTTTGCTTGATTTTGCGATAAATTCAGAGATCGCAGAATCGCAAAATCCTGGAGGGACTGTACAAAGAGTCCTAGCAGAAATAGGTTCAGCCAGGGCATCGGACAAAATCCCCAGGTGTGTGGCCAGTCCGGAATCCATAAAATCGCCCTCCGCTCCAGAGTCGATTAACGCCGAGACCTGGAAAACAGCTCCACCGAACCGTAATGAGGCTAGAAACTCTGCACGACCACCAGATGGCAGTCGAGTCGTAGTAACGCTCACCATATGCTCTCCCTTGCGTGATGAGCGTCGCCCCGCTACAGGGCACGCAGCTGCCACATGACCCGCCTCACTGCAGTAGAGACACAGCTGATTGGCCAGGCGACGGCGTCGCTCCCCCACAGTCAGCCGTGCTCTTCCGACCTGCATGGGCTCCTCCTCCGGGAGGACGAGGCGTTGAGACAGCGTGTCACAAGTAGTCACCGACTCGGCGCCCGTGATCCGCTCGCAGGGAAATCCCCCTCCTCGGTGCCGGGAACGGAGAACAATCCGGTCGTCGACCCGTATAGCGAGGTCGATCAATCCATCTAAGCCAGCCGGCAGCTCCAGGGAATAGATCTCGTCCTTCACGTGCTCAGCCAGGCAGTGGAGGAAGTGATCCCAGAGTGCCTTCTCATTCCAGCCACAGGATGCGGCGAGCGTGCGGAACTCAATGGAGTACACGGACACAGACTGCTCGCCCTGCTGAAGCACCGACAAGGCTTGTGCCGCCTCAATTCCCCGAGCCGAGTGATCGAACACCTTGCGCAGCTTCTCCGAGAATGCCTCAAAAGATTCACAGCAGGCCTGCTCGCCATCCCACATGGCCGTGCCCCACTTCCTAGCTCGACCCACCAAGAGCGTGATGACGTACACTACCCTGGATAGCTCCGTGGGGAAACAGGAAGGCTGGAGAGCGAAAATCAGCGAGCATTGGGACAGAAATGACCGACAGGAGTTGGGCTCACCCGAGTAAGGAGCGGGCAGATTAAGCCGCGGTTCTGCGTGGCGAGGAACTGCTCCTTCTGGGCCAGGAGCGGGTGCTGCAGCCCGAGCTGCAGAAGAGCTGACCTGTAGCTGGTCCAGCCGTTCCACCAGCTGGTTAAGCTGGAGTGAAACCTCCGCATAGGCGCGACGAGAAACCGCGAGTTCTTCCTGCTGCCGACCCAGTAGAACGCCCTGCTGCGAGAGGGCTCGGCACAACTCCGTTTCCTCTGCTGAATCCATAATTTGATGAGTCGATTCTGTCAGGGTGTGGGTGATAGAGGACTCAGATGCAGAGTTGAGAGAAAGGACATACTTTATTCTCGCCACAAAACACAAAATAACATAATATTTAACTGCTGCTTAGGGAAGCAGAGATTCCAGAGCTGGCCGGCAGTGTCTGAGGACCACACAAACTGCCAGATCTCCATGCTACGAGTCCTGCAGCACAAGGGAACAGAGAGTAAGATAATGATGTGTGATTCCTACATAGAACACGAGCAAGGACAAAACAATCTACTCACAACGAGGAACAGAAAAACAGGGATATATATGGGAGTGGGGGTATGAGCGACAGGTGGGGGAGAGTCAACTCATGATCCGTGCACTCCCGCTGCACGATCAGCACTGATTGCCCAGACCATGAGCTGCCGAACATGACAGGACAACACAGACAGCAAGAGGAGATGAGACGGCACCCTGAACCATGACAAATTTCATTGTTCTTTTCCAGTCGGAGCTGTATCCCTTCTAGCCACAACCCATAACCTGCCCCGGAGTAGGTTAGCTGTGCAGTGTAATGGCGCTTTTCCACTGCATAGTACGGCACGGTACAGTTCAGTACGGCACACTTTTGGGGGGTTTTCCACTGGGTACAGTACCTGGTA
>JAFVLL020037592.1:0-36155 GCA_021397915.2 Tor tambroides | reverse complement strand
ATCTCATGAATGTGATAGATCATGTTCAACAGTAGGGTCCCTGAGGTAAAAATGATTTTCTCCATTGAAAGAGCTCAGCTGAGACCTCTCACTCCCTTGATGCACACACAGTACTGTTCAAAGATTTTTAATTTTAACATTCTGTTCTTCTTGAAAAAAGTATCACACTTTCCACAAAAAGATAAGCAGCAATGGTACTTTATATTAGGTGGCCTTAACTACTATGTACTTACCTTTAAATTAATCATTTGATACAATTGTGTTCATACTGTACATGTTTTTACATTGTACTTTATATTTTAAAAATTACCTACATGTAATTACATCTGTAAATAAGTTTTGTAAGTACATTTATAATTACACTGTTGACCCATCATCCCTTACACCTTAATCCACCCTTAAACCTACCCATACCACCAAACCTGTCCCTAACCTGACCCGTATCCCACCTCAATAGCAGCAGAAGTGTTTTGCAATACAATACGAACACAATAAGTACGTTGCACTTATTTTCTGATGCAAGTACATAGTAGTTAAGACCACCTAATATAAAGTGGGACCGCAGCAACTGTTTTCATCATAATAAGATAATAATAATAATAATAAACGTTTCTTGAGCACCAAACACTGTGACACTGAAGACTGGAGTAATAGCTGATGAAAATGGAATGCATTACATTTTAAAATATATTAAAATAGAAATCAGTTGTTTTAATTTGCAATAATATTTCACAATATTACTGTATTTTTTTATCAAATAAATGCAGCCTTAATAACAAATACTTTTATATATTGCAAAAAAAATATGCTTCATAATTAGTCAATAGTTTTGTAGTTTTTTTAATAGTTGAGTCAGTTACGTAATTCACAATGCTTCATGAGATGAGTCGTTAATTTACTCGTAAAAGAATGTTATGACTGTCTTTTTACTGATTTCCAATTATTTATTTATTTATTTAATACTAGTGCTGTCAAGCGATTAATCGCATCCAAAATAAAAGTTTTTGTTTACACATTTTATGTGTGTATACTGTGCATATTTATTATTAATATATAAATACAAACACATGCATGTGTATATATTTAAGAAAAATATGTTATGTTTATATATTAAATATATTTATATACAATATAAAATATAAGAATATAAATGTATATACATGTAAATATTTTCAAAATATATGCTGTATGCGTGTGTCTTTATATATACATAATAAATATACACAGTACACACACATTTATTCTGTAAACAAAAACTTTTATTTTGGCTGAGATTAATCGCGATTAATCGTTTGACAGCACTATTTAATACAAATGAAAGTTGGAATGTTGTCATGCATCTTGTAGCTCTTTACATACAGAATTTGTTTAAAATCCCATTTCCCAATGAATGCGAAAAATACTTACGGAACCAGGATCGTTATGTGTTTGTTTTATTTTATTACTTTACTTATTTATCAGGGAACCATGTAAAAAAGTAATCAAAAGTGGCACACTCACACTCCCTAAATACTTTCTGTAGAATCTCGCTCTCGGCTCTCATAGCTACAGAGATTTATCTTGTTTTTCAGTCGCAAAAACATCTGCCAAATGCACCTATCAGGATCTGACCCAGCCCTACAGTACTTACTCACAATAAATCACAGCATTAGTGAATCAAGTCCTGCCCACAGCATCAGAGATTAACCACAGATACATCTGTATCATGCAGTATAGCACAGCACACTAGACGTCAGACTGAACACTCCTTACGCTTTTATGTGTCATATGAAATGGATTACTCATAGCCATTGTACAGTACAATGAAAATGCCACCATGATAATTCAAGGGTGATCACAAGCTTAGTGAATCAAGTTTAGTGAAAAACCTGCAGTATTTGCAGCTCTGAAATTCAGAGAATTAACTCTGCTTGAAATACTCATACTTATCAATATGCTTTATATTAATTTCCCAAAACTGTTGGTTTCTGGTTCTGCTGGCCCTTTAAGGCTCATCAGTGTGACCCAGATTCCAGAGAGGAAGATGAATCTAATGCAGTTAGAAGCTATATTGAATCAAGTACCGCCCTGCATAATCCTTTTAGTAAGGCAGGAAGTCAAACGTTAGAACCTGATAAATTCAGAAAAATGCCGTTTTGATGGACTGTTGGTTTGTTGTGCAGATGAGGAAGTGTGAATGGGTGTATACCAGACAGAACAGGACTCAAGTCAGATCTAGTGTTTGTTTCTGTCACACTGTGCTTTGAGTGCCACTTTGAGTACACTTGCAGACTTTGATGAATTAAACATTTTTTAGCACGTGATTTGGATTACCATGATGATTTTGGAATATTGGTAGATGAACTTGTTGACAGTTTCATTATTTTTGTGCTACTTTCTATTGTTAACCTGTAATCTGTAAGCCAATCAGGAACATGCATTAGTCACTGGAAAGGTTCAGTACTGTCCACTCAGCTTTGCCTTTGTGTATCGCATTATATTTTGACATCATGTTTGATATGTTTTTTTAACAGCCAAACCGTTGTCTTCCCGAAGAGTGAGCATGCTGACAACACCCTGCCCTCCAGATCTGGATGCCCTCTTAGAAGCGGTCACCATGCAGGTTAAAAAGAAGGCTCGGGGAGTGATGGCACCTTTGGCTTGTATTCAGGCGGTGAGGGCAGCCGCTACAATGCCTTACAGCAAGGGAATAAAGCGGGAGAGCGAATTGATGGCCACTCTTTTCAACTCCGGCCAGGCCCGGGCTCTTCAGTACTGTTTCTTTGCTCAGAGGACTGCTGGGAAATGGACTCTACCCAGTGGAGCGCAATGGAACAACAGCAAACCCAGAGAGATCCGGAGTGCAGCCGTCATAGGTATCAAAAGAGAATGTCTTTATGTGCATGAACAAGACCTGGTAATGGTACCAGGATTATTATTTTTAACTAAAACTATTATAACATTAATGTTAGTTTGAATAAATCTGAAATAAAATATAAATATTAGATTAAAAACATGGCCTTGGCAACTGACTGCAATAAGCTGAAGTACTAAAATTACTAAATGAGGAAAGACGGAACCAAAGCACGCACATCAGCGGCACAAAATGCTTAAAATTGGGTGCTCGACAAAGAAAATAATGAAAAAACAAACAAAAGTCAGCACACCATAGGCTCCAAAAAGGTCATGTGACTCTTGATTAATCACCTGTGAGTATAAAGGCGTGTTTGAAATCATTTTTGTTGTCTAACAAAGAGCCCGTTAGATCTAAATGTTACCTTGTGTGAAGTCCAGTATTAAATTGTTTTGCAATTTTGGAGCCTATGGTGTGCTGACTTTTTTTTTTTTTTTTTCGAAATTACTAAATGGAAATTAAAAAAATAAAACTAAACCAAAACTTTAATATAATATAAATATAAAAATGAAAGCTAATCAAAAATATTACTAAACACTATAATAGTATATAAAAATACAAAATAGCAATGCATCGTAGAGGGATAGACAGAAATATGAAAAATTCTATCATCATTTTCTCACCTTCATAATGTTCCAATAATGTTACTTTCTTTAGTTGACGTTAAAAGAAGATAATTTGAGGAACAACATTGGACCCATTGATTTTCATTGTATGGACAAAACCATATTCAGACTTTTTTTTTTTTTTTTTTTTTTTTAAAAATATCTTTTTACATTTTTAGATTTATTTAACCCAAAGGAACTTTAAAGCATACATTTGATCAGTGTGCCCCCTGTTAATTGAAACCATTGCTAAATAGTTAATTTGTTAAAATTGTTAATTTAAAACCCCCATTTTCTTATTTCTGTTCAGCATTTTCATCTTGGACAGCTTTATACACACTTATGTCGATTTTCAGCAGTGTTGAAAACATCTGTTTGTTTGAAGTTTGAGACAAGCAGAGATGTTTGCTTATCACAGAGGAAGGATGCTGGCACTGTGCAAACCATCATGCATAGAATTCTGGCACAGTTTTGTGCTCTGCTTCACCGGCTGCCAATTAACAAGTCTAATTGTGCCTATGTTGTTTTAAATTGGCTGTTTTGTTTTATTCTGTACTGACTGTCAATTTATCACTCTTTCAGGTCTGGGCACTATGGGAAGGGGCATTGTTGTGTCTCTGGCACGCGCGGGAATTTCTGTCATTGCTGTAGAGTCAGAAAAGAAACTCTTGGAGACTGGCAAGCAGATGGTGATTGGCATGCTGGAGAGAGATGCCAAAAGACGGGGAGTGAGTGCCTCTCTCAGTCTCCTCAAATTCACCCTCAGCTTACAGGACCTGAAGGATGTGGACATTGTTATTGAAGCCGTCTTTGAAGACATGGCACTTAAGAAGCATGTTTTCCAAGAATTGTCCAAGGTTTGTAGACCAGCCACTCTGCTCTGCTCCAACACCTCTGGTCTGGATGTGGATGCGCTGGCTGGTGTGACGGATAGACCGCACCTGGTGGCTGGGATGCACTTCTTCTCACCTGCACATGTCATGAAGCTACTAGAAGTTGTCTGCGGGCCTCGTTCCTCAAGTGAAACCATCGCTACAGCGATGAGCCTTGGGAAGAGGATGGGAAAAGTAAGTGTCGCTGTTGGAAACTGCCCTGGTTTTGTTGGAAACCGCATGCTAAAGCCTTACCTGGATCAAGCCACCTTCCTGCTGGAGGAGGGAGCCACACCTGAACAAATCGACAAGGCTCTGGAGGACTTTGGTTTTGCGATGGGAGTCTTTAGGATGTCTGACCTTGCAGGCCTTGATGTTGGTTGGAGAGTCCGGAAGGAATCTGGGTTGACCGGTCCTGACATTGACCCAAAAAATCCCCCACGCAGGCGCCAAGGATGTAGGTACTGTCCCATTCCAGACATGGTCTGTGAGCAAGGCAGGTTTGGCCAGAAGACAGGTCGTGGTTGGTACATGTACGACAAACCTGGAGGCACAAACGCAAAGTCCGACCCACTCATCCAGAACCTCCTTGAGATGTACAGGAGCAGGTACGGCATTCAACCGCGCAATATCTCAGATCAAGAAATAATAGAGAGATGCCTTTTCGCCCTGGCCAACGAGGGTTTCCGTATCCTGGAAGATGGCATAGCTGCCCGACCCGAGGATATTGACGTCATCTATCTGTTCGGTTACGGCTTTCCAAGGCATCGAGGTGGGCCCATGTTCTACGCCAGCATGGTGGGCCTGGAAAGAGTGCTGGAGAGGTTGGAGCATTATCACCAAGCCCATCCTGATGTGCCTCATTTGGAGCCCAGTCCCCTTTTGAAAAAACTTGTGGCTTGTGGCAGTCCTCCTGTTCAAAAATGGAGAGAGCATATCAAAACAATGCACAGCCATCTCTGAAAGCACAACATGCCAAATTTGTTCATTTTAAAACACTGCTGAAAGCTGTTATTAGTAAAGAATTTACTTTCTCAACTCTTAACCCTGTCTCATTGGCTCTCATTATGTCTCCCTGAAGAGGTTTTAATTTCCTGTGTTGTATTTTTAGCATTTCTTAGAAGCAGATGTCTTTAGTTTTGGCAGAAAGCCAAATAAATCCAAACAAATTACCTTGTTTCATTTTTGCACAGCTTTGGTCTCATGGCCCTTTGGTGTTTCATTTACCCTGCTGTAAAAATGCATTAGAAAAGTGGCATTTTATCTTTAAAGGATTCATGGATGAGAGGGTTCTCAGACGCTTGCAGCTGCCCATACACATTCACAACCACTTTACAGTCTGTGTACACTACTAATCAAAAGTTTGAGGTCAGTTAGATTTAACGATTTTTTGAAAGAAGTCTCTTATGCTCACTGAGACTTCATTTATTGGATCAAAAATACAGAAAAACAATAATATTGTTACAATTTAAAATAACTGTTTTAGATTTTATTATATTTTATGTCATTATTTCTCAGTGTCACATGATTTTCAGAAATCATTCTAATATGCTGATTTGATGCTCAGGAAGCATTTCTTATTGTTATCAATGTTGTGAATAGTTGTGCTGCTTAATATGTTTGTTAGTGCTTTCAAACGATTAATTGCATCCAAAATAAAAGTTTTTATTTACATAATATATCTGTGTGTACTGTGTATATTTATTATGTATATATAAATACACACACATACAGTATATATTTTTATTCATACAATTTCTATATAAATATATTTAATATATAAACATAACATATTTTTCTTCAATATATACATACAATATATGCATGGGTGTGTATTTATATATACATAAATATACACAGTACACACATACTATGTAAACAAAAACTTTTATTTTGGATGCGATTAAACTCGATTAATCATTTGACAGCACTAATTTTTGTCAAAACTTTGATACCTAGTTTTCAGGATTTTCAATGAAGTTCAAAAGAACAATTTATTTATTTATTTATTTTTTTTGTGACATTATAAATCTTTCATAAATGACTTAACGGTCACTTTTTTTTTTATCAATTTCATACATCCTTGCTAAATAAAAATCTTTTTTATTTTACATTTTTACTGGCTCCAGAGTTTTGAACAGTAGTGTATACATGATGAATTACCTGTTAATGTGCTTTTTATCATTTGGCTGTGCATTCAGTTTGAGGAAAACATTTTAATTAATTTGGCTTTGAGGATCTATGTGGAATAGCTGGTCTGTGAGGTGTAGTGTGTATGATGTGATTTGTGCTTTGCTGCAAGGGATAAGTTAATTGCTATTACTTCTGTGCTGCTACTCAAATATGTTTGAGGGTGTTTAATTAAACCACACTAAACCCCTGTGTTCACCCCTTTGAACTATGTCCAGAGATGGTGTAGAAATCAAACTATGAAGACCAAATTATTTGTACATATTCATAGAGATCAGAATTTTGCATCAGTACTTTGATTCACTAATATATCATTAACCCGTTTAATCTCAAATATTTCCTAGGCATAAAAACATTCAAATGATGTGTCATTAGTAACCCTTTGAAATAGTCAATAATATATATATATATATATATTTTTTAAAGTGTGTGAAAAATTGTGTCTGGTGGGATAATGTGTATACTGAATTAACATATTTCTGCAGTCATAAAAATAGTTATATATCTTAGCCCAGCTGTTTTAATTGTTTGATCACATTCTAGGGTTACTATTATACTTTGAAAAAAACCTTATACATCATTGATAGGAATACTTAGATAAAAGACAAAAAAATACAACCATCAACATATTTCAAAATTGTTACTTTTTTGTAAAATATAACATCAATTTTTTATATTAGTGCTACCAGTATTACAACACCAATATTGTAATTTTTTGTAACATTTGAACTTTTAATTTAGTGCAGTATTTTGTCATTGCAACATTTTAGTGTAATTTTCACTAACAACTGCAACTGGATTTATATTGTTTACCTAAGTTCACTGTTATCCCACTATATCACTATTGTGACCATCAACATGTTTACTCATTCTGTGACCACATTCAACAAAACTGAATATATGTGAATGCATATATTAATACTAGACACCTTAAAGATAATGAGTGCCAAAAATATTTGTCATATCTTTATGTTAACACGCTTTACTAGCCTTTCGTTTTGTAGCTTTGATGCAGTCATCATCTTCTCAAGGTGCAAACAGTAAATAAACTCCACTGGTCATGTGACAATTTGCACTAATCATGTGAAACTGCACATATTTAATTGAGACCCTTTATTGTTTTCCATATTTACAGGAAGTGCACTAAAACATCAGTCACTAAGGTTTTGAGAGCTTTATAAATGAAAACCTTTTTTTTGAGGTCACTGTCAAACTCAGTTCCTGGAGGGCCACAGCCCTGCACAGTTTAGATTCAACCCTAATTAAACACACCTGATCCAACTAATCAAATCATTTAGGCTTATTTGAAAACAATAAGGTATGCGTGTTGGTGCAGGGTTGGAACTAAACTCTGCAGGGCTGCGGCCCTCCAGGAATTGAGTTTGACACCCCTGGGTTAAACAATGCATTTTTACGGCATTGTTTTAAATGTTCACAGAGTGCCGAAAACTTGTCAACATTTCATACATTTGCTCTGTTTTTACCACTATAATAATTACCTACCAAGGATAAATGTATAATATTTTTATTTATTTTTTTATTTATATTGTGTTTTTTTTTTAATTATATTATTATTTTAAAAAATCTGTCTAAAGCTCGCTCTTTGTTTCTTTGTACACCTTACAATTACTATGTAAATGAGAAAACCTTTGTAATGGCTCTCCAGAGATTATAGCGCCGTCTGCTGGTCACGTGTCGCCAGTGCCGCTGTGTGCAGTATAATATCTGTCCGCGTGCTAGGCGAGCAGCTCTCAGTCCCGCAGCAGCGTCCACCGCGACAGCAGCGCGAGGAGCTCACGCGACACCGGGCTATTGTTTCACTCAAGTTTCAGTCTGTGCTGCTTTGATGAGCTTTTCCTCCTCTTTAAATAGCGAGCGCTCCAGGACCCTTCACATGCACGATTGCTCCTCAGTAGAGATCTGCCAGTTAACTCAGTTCAATTGATATTTCTCTAGAAGTCTGTGAAAAGCCAAGGATTATCCGCATCGGGAAGCCACTTGTCAGTTTGACATGGGAAAATGTCATTCTTCATATTCCGTACGGATACAGGGATCTTAATGCAGATGTTGTGGGAAGTTTAATGCAGATATTGTGTGATGGCAGGAAATCATCATCAGCTGTAAGTGCTCAAACCTGAAGAAGGTAAGCAAAACCAAACTCCATATACTTGTGTAGTTATTAATATTTGAGACTAACACTCTGCTCTTCTTCATTTATTTTTAATACAGTAATATTTTACATAACGGTATCACATGGTAATATTATATAATATTGTAAAATAATGTGAAATTAAAAACAGTATCACATTTGGCATGGACTCTTTCATATAAAGTGTGTCCTAAATACATTTTCCCCCGGTTTCACAGACAAGGCTTAAGCCTAGTCCTAGACTAAAATGTAAGTCTGAGCTGTTTCAACTGAAAGAAACTTGCACTGACTGATCTTAAAATACATCAGTGCCTTTGTTTTGTCTCAAGATACACACCTGTAATGTTTTTTTTCTAAGCACGTTTATAAAAATGACTTGAATGTCCTAATTGAACTATGGCCTAATCCTGGCTTAGTCTAAGCCCTGTCTGTGAAACCGGGCCCAAATTCCTTAATATTTTAGACTAAAACTTTCCCATTTGTAATGCATGTTAAGTCAGTAGGTAACACTCAGCTTGACCGTGTATTTTCATTGCATGTCTCTTCTTCACTTACAGTAACCATGGCTTACACCGGAGCTCAGAAGGCTTTGAAGAGTGATAAGTTAGATGAAGCTCAAGCTCTGGCCAAAAGCTGTGCTGGCAGGCCGGACTTTCTTCCCTGTGATGGACTGTCCATCTGCGCAACACACAGCCACGGAAAGTGTTTCAAACTGCACTGGTGCTGCCATTTAGGCTGGTGTCACTGTAAGTGGCCAACTTCTGACATGCAAATGCATGCTATTCCAGTCTATTCTATTTTAAATGCATCACCTGATAATACAGTAAGTGTCTGAAATGAGGAGTAGTACAAAGTATCATTCACGTCACACAAAAAACAACAATAGTGCAGCTGACAGTATGATTAAAGATCACTGCCCAAACATGTAGCAGAAAGAAATATTCTGCTGTCGATCATCTTGCAGGAAAATATGCATGCACAATATTTCATTTTCTTCACTATTTTTATGAATCTAGGGTTTCAAATATGACATCTATTTGATGAATACCATGCGCTGTGTATGATGGCACAACCTGTTTTTCTTATTTATTGTCACAGCTGCTTTGGGAACATTTATGAGCTTGTGCTGTCATCAGAAACTGCTGTCTGGTGTCGCTTGGATGCTTTTTCAGCATTATATGACTTCATATGTTTTTGAGAACTTCTTAGTAAGCAAGATGTGTCAGCCATGAATATCTCCCCAGAAATATCTCGCCGGCAGTGTGAGGGTTATCCTTTATATTTGACTTTATCAAAGCAGACCTCCTGAACCTTGACGCCACCTCTATATTCTCCAGTCGTTAGCTTGACATGACCCTGGATCCACTGGCCGTCAGCATCGTATACACAGGAAGTGACAGCTCCTTTAGCAGGATGTTCACTTCCTCTAGTTCACGTCCCTCTGAATGAGTTCAGCTCCTGAGTGATTGTAAAAGCTTTCGTTGTGTTTAAGGGAGGTAAATGTCAGCGTGAGGCCTTTTAGAACTGATCAAACCGTATTTAATAGCCTCTCATGACACTTCTGTCAGGGGAACTGAATCTTATTGAGTTCAGCCGTCAAATAATAAAAGAATATTATCCTCAGTGGCCCTCGGAGTAGTTTCTACCCACAGATTAAGCCCATTCTTTTCCAGCTTATTTTGGTGTGAAAGCTGATCAGCTAGCTGGTCTATGTTTGTGATTGCTTATACAGCACAGAATGGGTACTCTATTTATGTATTTATTTGATCAATAAAAGCAAGTAATCCTGAATTCACTGCACAATGTAATATTGGTCTGCAAATGCAGTTATGCAACCTCTGTTTTATTACTACTACTTCATCACTGTTAGCATACATTGTGATAGTGTAATACCTTTCATTAATGCACACATGAGATATGAAGATGCAAAATAATGAATCTGGACTATAGGATGGTGGGAGACACTCAGTGTTTCTTAAATACGTGTATGTGCTTTATCAGTCTGTGCACATTATGACAGCTTTAATCTAGCGTTATTGCAATAGAGACAAAGCATTATGTTAATGCATGCTCATGGTTTATCAGCCAGCACACTTGCCCTGTGATATAACTACTGACTGGTGTGCCATTGTGAGAAGCACTAAATGTACCATAAAATTACAAACACAGCATGCTCACCCTGATATGTATTGTTTAGTATGCCTGTTCTGTTAAATAATTCATGGCTGGAAATCCTGGAGCTCTGATGCATAACTGTGTTGTAGACTTTTAAAATGACACGTATAGCACAAATGGTAACTGCTATTCACAACCCCATGTGTGGCTCATTATCAGGTGGAGCACTCATCATTTTATGAAAGATCTACAGATCGTTCGCTTTAGTGGAGAGGTACACTACCGTTTAAAGTTTTTCCGAAATAAAGTAATACTATTATTCAGCAAGGATGCATTAAATTGATCAAAAGTGACAGCAAAGGCATTTTTAATCTTATAAAAGATATCCATTTCAAATAAATGCTGTTGTTTTGAGCCTTAAAATATGAAAAAAAAAGTATCATGGCTTTTCACAAAAATATTAAGCAGCAGAACTGTTTTCAACATTAATAATAATAATAAGAAGAAATGTTTCTTGAGCAATCAGCATATTAAAATAATCATGTGAAACTGAAGACTGGCGTATAATTATGCTGAAAATTCAGCTTTGTCATCACAGGAATAAATGATATTTTACAATATATTCAAATAGAAAACAATGATTTTGTATTGTAATATTATTTCACAATGTTACTATCTTTACTGTATTTTTTATAAAATAAAAGCAGCCTTGGTGAGCATAAGAAACATTTCTTTTAAAAACATTTTAAAAAATCTTACTGACCCCACTGAATGAGTACTGAGATTGAGCACAATGCCAAAAAACATAAATGCCCTAAATCCTTTCAAATGCAATTCTGTTTCCATTGTAGAAAAAGTCTACCTTTTCTTAGGGTGCAATGAGAGCCCCGTCGGGACATCACTGTGTTATGGTGTACATTGTGAGGATTTATTAATATTGCTGTTCCACAGCACCACACGTGATGTGTTTGACACCAGTATCCAGTCATACTTTTATCAAATCCAGGGCTGTGGTGAGAGAGCAGAAGCTGTGAGAGTGGCGTCGGTGCTTCAGGCTTGTATGTGCTGCTTAGTGATGTTATGTGGCCATGTGTGAAACCTAGAGAAGGACGCCTCCTGTTTCTGGCGCTGTGCCTTCAGCTCCAGCTGTCAAACATTGATTTCCTCTGTGAGCTCTGTTCTGGCTTGGAGAGCCGGTCCTTTGTCCAACAGATTTCTAAAACAAAGAACCGAAAGTCTGTAAATGAATGCCAAATCGTACAAGTGGAACCTCTATTGTTGATTGCACATGAGAAATGTATAGCGAAATAATTGTTCCGCTGAGTTGAGATAGTCGCCACCCCTGCAGTTTGCTTCATTTGCACTTTTCACAGGTCATGTTTGGAATCGCATTAGAATGTAATGAGTTTGTTTTGCTTTTGTGTTTCTTTTGTTGTCTTTGCTTATGTTTATTAAGTTTTACTCATGAATTTATTACAAAAATCATATTAAATCTCAGGGTTTAAAAAGGTACAGAGTTGTTTAGCAAAAGCTAAAAGGTACATCTTTGTGCCTTATTTAATCCTAAATGGTACAAGGTACATATTCGAACCTAAATTGTGCATATTTAGATTTGTGCTTTATCTTTTTGTGCTTACAATTATCTTAAGGGGCCATTTACACAACACTGTTTTCAACTACAAATAGAATTTTTTTTTTTAATGTGTCTTGGCTGTTCATTTATACGACAACAGCGTTTTGGGGGCCTGAAAATGGAAACTTTTTTTTTTTTTTTTCAAAGTTTTTTTGAAAGTGATACTGTTATCATTCGGTATTAACTATAAAAATGTGAATTTGTGAAAATGGTGACCATGCGTATACACGTTCAGTCTATAGGTGAGTTTCTTTACAAAGTGACAACATCTGCTGGCCTGGCATGCATAATACAGCGTTTTAGTCATTTTTGCTGGTCTGCGTGGAATTACTTGGAAATCTTTGTATTTAAAATATACTATGTTATTATTATATTGTTACATATTTTTATTACACGGTCTCAAATACTGGAAAAGCTACTCTCATGCTGTTTTAAAATGTGGTTTAGTTAGTAGTATTGATACATTTAGTCAGTTAAAACTTGGTGCAGTCATCTGTTTGCAGCACCAGACACGATATTTGACAGTTGCTGTCTTATACTTTCCTAAGTGTCCCCTATAAATCCATTCTGGGGAAGTAAATGGGATGGATGGGGTTGCTGTCATATGTTATCTCTGTAGAGCTGACTTCTTTATAATTCAGGGGATGCTTTTGTGAAAGAGAAGACGGAGATTGAGCATGTGAGAAAGACGCTTAGACAAAGAGACACAAGACAAGAGAGTTACTGTCAAAGGCCATGAGTGAATGAGTGGATGTTGATCTGGGCTTTAGATAACAGGAGATTAGTGTTGTCATAGATGTCCTGATCACACCCCGGCTGAATTCTGCCAGATGTGTGGAACAGAAATGAGCTGTATGGTGCCGTATGTCCCTCCCTCTCTGGACTTTTTTTTTTATTTTGACAATTTTTCAACAAGGGGGAGCATGAGCACCCTCCTGAATCACAAAATGACAAATGGGACGAAAAAATCCCCCTTGATCAAACTTTTGATATACACTGCCTGGCCGAAAAAAAATAAAAAATCACCGTCTGGATTAAAATAAGCAAATACTTGGAATTTTAAGAGTGAATGATTATTGCAGTGATTGTTTCTGGCTGACTGACCCTAACTGATGCAGCGATTAGCTTTTTATTTCTCGAACAACAGTGTTGGAAGACGTACTCATGCCCATATTCCAAGATGAATCCAGATGTCAAGATTCATCATGCTCAAATAATGAAAGATTGTCCTGAGCTTGACCCCGTTGAAAGCCTTTGGAATGTGCTAGAGTTGATTTTACACTGCCTTTCCAAAAAGTTGCACTCTTGAATATTTCTTTGGACCACCTTTAGCTTTGATAACATTGTGCATTCATTGTGGCATTGTTTTGAGAATGTTATGCAACGTCACACCATTTATTTCCATCAAGAGTTGCAATAATGTTTGGCTGAGATCTTGGATTGACAATGGAAGAGTCGAATCACTCTGTAAAGCTGACTCTGACAAAAACGCTGGGTTAAAAACAACCATTTCAGTGTTATTTGGCAACCCAGCACTGGCTTAATATTGGACAGAATGCATGCTGGGGTTGTTTTAACTCAACTGTTGTTTAACTATTACTATAATTTTTACTGGCTTAAAATGGGTTGGAAATTGGAAATCACACACAGAATTACTAGAAGCAACAGTAATAATCAAAAGATGAACATTTATTAATAAGCAAGAACACCCATGGACAAAAAACATAAGACAAATTGAATTTATTTTGATTTATACAGCATAATTACAATATTGCATGCATTTAAACTCGTTTAACAAGCATTTTAGAAATAAAAAAACGTAACTTTTAAAAGTAATGTTTTAATTCAAGTGTTTTCAACCATTCTCTGTTATCCCTTTTCACCAAAATGGAGCTGATTCTTGTGCCGGTGTGTCGCTTAGCCAGTGATGGGTTGCTACGATCCTCAGACCACCGCCTTGCATCTCACTCTTAGCTGAAAGATGACCGATACCATAACCAGCTCATGAACAAACAGTACTGAGATTAGAGAACATATTTTAAATGTCAAAAGAAATTAAAATCAGTATTATAACGAATAAAATCAGTTTGTTATTCTCGGCAAATGGTGTTTCCATCATGCAAAACATGTTTAGCTGACTGACATCTCATCTCTGTATGTTGTGTTGCATAAAATCATTTACAACACAGTAAAGACTTTATAGAAGAAATAAACATATATACAAACCTTTATTTCACTGAAGAAGTGCAGTAACCCCACTGTCGTTGTTGTTTCGTCAGAGGGTGCATAGTTTCAGCTGTCAGTGAGATTGACCCAGCCACTAACCCAACAGCTGAGTAACACAAAAACTACCCAACACTTGGAAAAAACAACCCAATATATGAACCAACAGGCTTAACCCAGTGGTTGGGTAAATTTTTAGAGTGTACCAAAGACTTTCAGTGGGGCTAAGCTCAGGACTCTCTGGTGGCCAACTCATGCGTGAAAATGATTCCTTGTGCTCCCTGAACCATTATCTCACAATTAGGGTCCAATAAATCTTGACATTGTCATTGTGGAATATGAGCATGTTGTATGTCTTCCAACATGGCTGTACAGCCAACAGATGAAACATTTATTTCTCACATTCTATCAGTTGTAGCTTTTGATGTGAATGGATGACACACTCTTTTTTTTTTTTTTTTTTTTTTTTTTTTTTTGATTAAAAAATAAACATTGCCCTCAATAAAAAAGACAATAAAAACATCCAGATATCAAAGCCTATTCAGCAGCTTGGCAGTGGGGCTGTTTCTCATTTCATATGCAGAGAGGTTAACCAATCACAACAGAGGTTATTTTTGCATAGAACTATTATAGCTAGAGTAAGATGCAAAGGAAAACGATCGTGTAACTAAATCATGATTATTTTGGGGGCAAGAAACATTACCTAAAATTCTTAGTGGACTATGATAAATAAAATGCTACAATGTGTAGAATAAGCCCTGTGTAATTCATTCTGTGAAAGTAGCATTGCTTTACTGTAATACAACCTCAGTGGATTACAGCATAACCTATTTGGATTATTCATTTTTATCTCTGACTATTCTAAATGTGCACAGGTTTTTTTTATTATGTAATGAAATATGTTTCAATGAAATTACATTTGACAATTTTAGATTTTTGATTAGTCTTTTATGACAGCAAATCCAAAGATGAATTAAACTGGTGTGTGCCAGTAGTTTTCATCGGCATGCCACAGGTTTTTGAATAACTTTCTCTGTGTGAGATACTGATATGTGTGCTTTAATGAAAACAAAACAGATTGATTTGTAAATGATGATGACATTCAGACCAGAGGTCTGGCACTAATACTGCAGTGCACTGCAAGAGACTGTACATAATGAAGCATCCTGTGCATTTTAATGCATATTTTCTTTTTCTTTTTCTTTTTTTTTTCTGGATGCCTCAGTTATACTTAAAGGAACAGTTCACCCAAAAATAAAAATTTGCTGAATATTTACTCACCCAGAGGCCATCCAAGATGAAGATGAGTTTGCTTCTCCATCAGAACAGATTTAGAGGAATTTAGCATCGCATCAATTGCTCACTAACGGATCCTCTGCAGTGAATGGGTGCCGTCAGAATAAGTCCAAACAGCTGATAAAAACATCACAATAATCCACAAGTAATTCACATGACTCTAGTCCATCAATTAACATCTTGTGAAGTGAAAAGCTGCGTGTTTGTAAGAAACAAATCAATCATTCAGACATTTTTATCATCTGAATCAGGAGAGAAATATGCACAGATCAAGCACGCCTTATTGGGTTCTAGAGTGAAATCATGTGGATTAGTAGTGTATTATTGTGATGTTTTCATCAGTGGTTTGCACACTCAGTCTGACGGCACCCATTCACTGCAGAGGATCCATTAGTGAGCAAATTATGTAATGCTAAATTTCTCCAAATCTGTACTGATGGAGAAACAAGCTCATCTACGTGATGGCCTGAGGGTGAGTACATTTTCAGCAAATTTTCATTTTTGGGTAAACTATTCCTTTAAAGCTTTGCTACCTAAATATTCCCAAAGCTTGATTTTACTGCTTGCTTCAGTCTTGAGGTAATAAAATGTTCATGCACAAATTAGTATGTGCTTTCTGACACATCCAGGTAATGATCTCCTTTTACTCTGTCCAGGTAAATATGTCTACCAGCCCATGACCAATGTCGCTCAGCTACCCAGCACATCTGTGCCGGCCGCTCCATCTGACTGCACCGACACCATCGATCTGTCCATCTCTCTGACTGAGCGCTTCCTCCGCATCTCTCCCTGTTTCCTGCCTCCACCTTGTCCTGAATCTCCCAAATACTGCAACATCGCTGAACTGTTTATCGATGACTACATTGTCAAACGCATCAACGGCAAGATGTGCTACGTTCAGCGGCCCCCAGTTCACACGGAGGCTCCTCCCACTCCACCTCAAATAAATCCCGCCTCTCTGACACCACAGAAACAGCAGCAGACTGTTGAGGAGACTGTTAAAGGACCAAAAATGGGCCACTGCTCTTCGCCCTCCAACTCCGAGGACTCAGGGATCAACGCGTTGGGAGGACACTATCTGGAGTCCTGTGAGGAAGAGTCTGAGGAAGAGGACGAACTTAGCACTGATGGACACTCGAGTCCAGGAAGTCTATGGGACCAGGCTGAATGCACCCTACTGTCCCCTTCCAAATCCATTGTGGAGATTATTGAAAATATTGAAACTACTGTGTGATATTTGCTCTGTTCTTTTCACATCTCTCTCTTTGTCTGACAAGATAAACTCATTGTGTTAAGAGAAATATTGTATGTCGAGGAAAATGCTACACCCATAAAGACAGCGCTATGCTTTACATTTGTCTTTAATCTTTGTGCTCATTGTTATGCCTCACGTGGTCCTTAATTTGATGTTAATCGCAGTTCTTGACATTTTATATATATATGCAATATGAAAGACCTCTTGGATAGAAGTGAACCAAATACCGTTATTGACAGTGTTGGGGAAAGTTACTTTTAAAAGTAATGCATTACAATATCATCTTACTCCCTAAAAAAGTAACTAATTACGTTACTTATTTTTTTTATGAAAAGTAATGCATTACGTTACTTTTGCGTTACTTTTTAAATCTGGGCAGGGCTTGCTTGTTTGGTTTAATACAAAAAAGTTCTATTTTTGGCAAATGCAAAAACCCTTTCAACACAAAGTGAAATGAATACACCTCAGGCTGAAGGAAATCTAAATTCACGTCTGTAAAGTAGAACACAGAAGAAGAAAGTTCAACACTTCAGCAATAAAAAAAGAAGCACAAATGTTTATCTAGAGTAATTTTTGCTTATTAGTATGGTTGAATTGGATCATTGAAGCAACAAAGACATTGGTTAATATAATGGGATTAAATACATAAAGGATATTTGTGTTATTTAACATTTAATTATTGCAGGTTTGCGTCATATTCTGAGTTGCATTTCACTTTTTATTCATTTTGAGGAATACTGAAGTTTTTTTTTGCGAGTGAGATAGATTATTATTCTAGAACTGCAGTAACATCTTACTCCCAGTTTCTCTCAACATGCAGACAGGAGAGCTGTCAATCAATAAATGGGGAAAAAGTAACGAGTTACTTATTTGAAAAAGTAACTTAGATATTTTCTTGTAAATTAAAAAGTAATGTTACTTTACTAGTTACTTGAAAAAAGTCATCTGATTACGTAACTCGCATTACTTGTTGTGCGTTACCCCCAACCCTGATTATTGAGCAAACTGTGTTCTTCCCTTACCGCAATTCACTACAGTAAGGCATAATGAACTGGGGTTAAATCACATAAAATGAATTAGAGAATTGGGGCTGTTTTATTCCAAATGAAGTATTTTATGGTCACGTCAATACTAAGAAAATATGGTTAGGCTACTGTGGTGGCTACTTTATGCTACTTGCTCCGATAACATATTTTTCAGATATTCATCTTGTAGGATTTTCTTCTTAGTAAATCTTTGCATAGCTAGCAAGACATGGTGATAACATTCATCTATGCGCCCTCAAACTATCAGAATCATCTGTGCAGAGGAGCAGTGTCGACTCAAAACCGAGGTAAAACTAAGCCTGCAATTTTATGTTTCCACCACTGATGGCGATAGAGAGGTTAACATTTTGTAGTGCAGGTTTAAGGAGAACAACAAAGAAATGACACTTCTGCATCTAAACCTGCTTTGCTACATTATAACTAAATAGTTGACCAATATATGAAGTTAAATGTGAAATATTTAGACCCTTCTAAGAGAACATTTCATTCTCAATGAAGGAGTTGTTTTCATGTGTTTAGAGAGTAGAGTGAGCAGAGTTTTACTGATACTGAAAGCTGGCATCCGGTCAACCCTCATCCAGGAGGAGGTCAGTGCTTTAGATATGTCATTTTTCACGTTCTTCAAAAGAGTAGAGTAACAGACATAGCATACATATAATTTATTCATTATGTGTGTTCCCTGGAAACCAAACACATAACAGTGGTATTTTTAGCACTTTACTCTACCAAAGGAACTATGGTAGCAGGTGCAATGAAGACATATTGATGTTTCTTTAATCTGTCAGGGTGCTTTTACCATATTTAGCTAGCTTCACTATTCCTAGTAGTTTGGGAGAGAAAAACGCATTGCTGGTCTTTGATAATTTAATAGTTTCTGACTCTAAGTGCTGAATATGACTGGCCTTTCAAATCACAGACTTATGTAAGACCATTCAGAACCTTCTGCGGTGTCGACATAATCCAAAACACAGAACATGAATAGGGCACATCATTAACACTGGATGCAAATTAAATTCATGCTACTTTAGCTGATATTAGTCATAAATGTTCCTAGCAATTATGGCCATGATTGCCAAATCCTTTCCTTCTGTTCTCTTGCCAGGTTTAACAAAAAGGAACAGGTGTCTTGATACAAAGGTTTCTTTTTCAGGTCCACTTTAATTATCATTAACATTATGATGCTTTTCTTAGATCTTGGTATTGTTAGTGCTCTAATTTCCATGTAAACACGGCTAAAATGTTTTTCTTTAGCCTCAGTCATCAAGATATCATACTTGAAATGTCCTTGAAATCCACAGAAGTGGATTCAGGATACAGCGTTTATGGTAATTATGAATAATAATTTCAAACGAAAAGTTGCCCAGATGGAAACCATCATTAAGACACCAGCCAGATGGCACACTGCATCAAACTTATATAGTTTAACGAACAGACACAAGAGATGATTTACGTTGACTCTTAGTTTGATTGAACATTATCAAACAATGGATATGTCATATCTGATGAAATTCGCAAAGGTCATGGTATTTTAGTGCATCTAGCTATGTCACAAAATCAGCTTAGCCTGTTTGAAAAAATCTTTCCCTAAAATTGTTGTCTTTGAATTCCATTAGTGGATGATGAAATAAAAAAAAACCCATAGTTTTCAATGTCATGTTTGGAGAAAACACGAGTCATGCTTGCACCTCAATGCATTTAGGGTGTTTTTGGTGATTGTCAGTGCACTGCTTTTACGTCTGTTTTTAGTTTGTTGTTATGCAGTTCCTGGGTGGTTAATAGGGCATTAGGTAGTTAGATTTTTCTAAATCTGATCGCTTAGGAAAGTAATACCACACCTTACCTTAACATGCAGCACAATTTGAGTTATTCATTTCACAAGATGTGATGTGTATGTGGTCAAATTATTAACGTGAAGCACATTTACTATTGTTAGACGAGGACAAAAGATTTCCACACGAAGATTTTGCAGCAGGCTCAAGGTGGTCATGTGATTTCACTGCATTGACCATTGACACATTTTGTTAATATACCTTTGGGATTAGAGTTTTCCTCAATCCCTAACCATAAGTATAAGCTGTAATAGTCATATTTGCCTTATTGTAATAATCAAATTTGAGTAATACTACCAAATGACCATCAGAAACCGCAGTGTAAGATTGTGAAGACACGACAAGCAAGAGTCTTTTTGCACTGCAGGCTGCTAGATCAAAAATGGAGCGTGTGATGTGCTTCATTCATTCCTCAGGGGCTGTCAGGATACAAGCGTCACCTGCAGTAGATACTGATTGATTTCTCCTCTGTGTGCTGTCATGTTTATATAGCACTGTTTCTTACACTGCATTTTTAAGACAGCACTTTAATGCTATACTATGTCTGCTCTCATGTGTGACCATATTTCATTTTATAAAGAAATAATTAATCACAATAAAGCCACGTCAATTCTGTCGTCATTTAATGACTTTTAATCATTTAAAACCTCCCTTTTTTTCTGTGGAACACAAAAAGAGATGTTTCGAAACATGTTTATGCTGCTCCATACAACAAAAGCATACAGTCATTAAAGTAAGTAAGAAAAGCAGCATGAACATACTTCGAAACTTTTCCTTTTGTGTTCCATGGAAGAAAAAAAGCCATAGAGGTATGAAACGACATGAAGGTGAGTAAATACTGACAGAATTGACATTTTGGGGTGAACTATTCCTTTAATTAGACTGAGAAAACACAAAGGCGTTCTTAATTATGATTTGACATTTATTGCCCCTATTATAAATTTGTGCTGCATAAAGAATGGGAAAAAAGTCTGAACGTCAAACAGCAGGTTCAACCTCTCGGTTTCCCAGCTTCATTTTGTGTGTGTGTCCTTTTCAGCGTTGACATATTCCTCTGAAAATATGAATATTTTAATACATAAGCCCACAGCAGACTGAGCACACACAAACACAAACACACACACACACACACACACACACACACACACACTGAGTCAGCTCAATGAAACCACACGAGCAGACGCGTGCATCGAATGACGTCTGTAATCTCATGAGTGGAAACCCCGCCGCTGAACATTCTTATTTTCAGAAGGACAATCTCATTTTTTCTTCTTCGTTGCAGGAATAATATCCCTCTGATTGAGGTAAATCAAGCTACTACTGGATCGGGAACTCACCAGTAGTTCACGTGATAAACAGCTGCCACAGTCTGTGGTCCGTGTGTAGACCTCTGTGGGAGATCTGGGTTTGATAAGCTCCATAAATGTCTCTGAGTCACCCCACCGAGCCCTCCGCTGCGCTCACCCTGTAAAATATTCATTGCTTTTCTCTTCTCCTCAAAGATTGTTTTTTTGGAGGTTGTTGTTTTTCTTCAACATGGCCCTGACTCCACAGTCCACAGTCTATTTAGACATTCATTATACTAACCGTGCACAAACAGTGCTTTTTCAAGGAAAACCAATGCTGAAGAGACAGGGTCAAATTCACAATGCAAATGAAGAGATTGTATGTGTGGATGCTGCTGCGACAGAATATTCAAATGTGCTTGATATGAATTGTATGAGGCCTGTGTGCATTTGATGGCCGGCAATCATTTATACCTTATGAATTGACAGTAGCGCAGATGTTTATTGCTCTGTGTGTGTTATTAGCCCTCGTGGGTATAGAAATACATTCATAATGGTGTGAGTCACGGGGATCTTCTTGTAAATGACTTCAGCGGTCATATGAGACCATGAATCTGATTAAGGTAATGGTTTTGAAGTGTCATGTCCTGTCCTGAAGTGCTCTGACCTTGAAGCACTATGGATAAATGACTATGAAAGAAAAGATCAACATAAATACTGATGCTTTTATTTAATAGGTTTTTATAATCCACTTCAAACTTGTAGAATCCACTTTCACTCTGCCTTAAAATACATTTGAAACTGAAATACAACTATAAAAAAGGCATAAATATGTACTGTATCACCATTCAAGCCCAAAGCTTCTTAAACAGGACAAATTATTTTCAAAAGTTATTTTGGTTATTATACTCACAGTGTAACTCATTAATATGAAGTGGTTATTCATTATTTATGTGAATGTTTTTTCCTGATAAAAGTAGTTTATTGTAATCTGTAAACAGTCCATATTCAAATGTTAGCAATGTTTTACTCTATTTTAGTGAAGCACTTGTGACAAATGAGCCACTCAATCTGAGAAAATAGTACAATGGTAGCTTTTCAGATTTCTATTGTTCTAAGTGCTTAACCGAAGATACCCAAAATAGGGTGATGAAAGTAGGATAAATATTGGGCTAGGCAGGCATAGGCAGTCTGTCATCATAAATATGGGGCAAAATTTTCCATTCAGCTTTTATGTACATTTTTAGAAACCATCTCTTGCTTGCTACATAATTGCATTTTGAAGAGTAATGTGAAGTGTTTACTGTCATTTTGTACTCTTCACTTGGTGAAATTACAAAAAATAAATTAATTAAATTAAAATACAAAAATAACAACAAGCTCAAAATAAAAAAATAAATACTCTAATAGTAGATATTATAATAGTATCTCAATGCTAAAATAACACTGGAGTAGTCATATATTGTTGCTGTGATTCTACAGTACATTTTCCAAAAGGTTGAGCAGTATGTTTTAGAATGTTATTGCCCAGGAAAAAAATATAGTTCATTGAACACGTTGACCTTTTGTGTCCCCTCTATATGAGGTGATTTGTCACAATCAAACCTGCCATTATACCAGCTATTTTTGTCTTTTCAGCAAAATTCAAACACAAAAGTTAAAAAAGAGTTTAAAAAAGCATACAAATGACAAAAATTTATACCATATACAAAAGTATATTGTAATTTTAAAGCATACAAAAAATATTGTAATTTGTAAAATTGCATACCTTTATCAGATTTGAAGTTCAACCTTTCAGTTAAAATCTATCATCTTTATATGAATCACTGTTGTCTGAAAGTGTGCCAGTTAAATTGTGTTCACCTCATACTCATGAGCCAACAGCTATTGCATTATTATGATATTGGAATTTCATTTCATTAAAACAATTTTTTCTTATTTAATTTTTTATTTAGAATTGGACCGACCATTTTTACGATTTCACTTTTGACGCCCAGGTTTTCCCTATACTGTGCATAATGCATGTATTGGAACACTTTGCCTCGAAGCTGCACATGAAACCGTTAAAGGCAGAGCCAGCCATAAAGCATGCAAATGTAGAGTAGCCTATATTTCACAGGTACTTCCTGACTCTCTCTTTCTTTCTCCCCCTCTCATTTCATCTCGTATCCAAATCTGAGCAATTTTCTCCTCCATTCAATATATGGAAATGAAATGGTAACAAAACCCAGCGGCCGTCGTCAAGCTCTCGATGGAGTTGAATATGGCAGACTCATTTGTGTTTGAATGGCCGAGTGCAGTGGGGAAACCGTGTGGGAAGGGCTGGGCTGGCAAACACAACTCTGCTGATGAAGTGCCATGTAAATGGGCTGTAGACTGTGCAGATGGGGCTCAGCAGATGGTTTTCCACATCACAGGGACGTGTGCCACGCTGACCTGGAATACGGCACGCCGTCGGTTTTCCCTCTCATCACCTCTCCACCCCCAGTCTATTATCATGAGAAAGAGCAGCATGCTCGCTGGCGGCGAATACTGATGGGCTTTGTGCTGATAAGTGGAAGGCCATTGTGGCTGGATTATGTTTTTTGACAGATGTGCTAAGTGCTTGTTTTGGTGATTTGGTTTGTGTGCTTTTATAGATTGTCTGATGTGGGCTCAATCTGTGCTTTACAGCACTGTTGTTCTTAAATGCCAAGCATTTTATCAATGTACAGGCAACAAATGCTTCTTTTTATTTTCTCCAGAGAAAGCAGTGCAATAGAGAGCAGCGTACAAATTCTCTGAGAGCTTTTGTAACAAGCAGTTATTTTTGTTCAACCATTTTTCAGCATCTCAGCAGTTCTCGCCACTCTTGATTTTCACTGTTTCCCTCCAATAAATATGAGAAATAAAGCCCATGGCAAAATGTTTTGAACCATTTTTGGTGATGCATTTCTATCTTTAGTGATAGCAGTAAATAAAATAACATTATAAACCTGTAAAACAAAATAATAAAATATATTGGTTACACATTATTTCGATAGTCCACTTTAGACATTCTACTAACTATAAGTAACTTTGTAACTACATGTCAACTACATGTCAACTAATTCTCATTAATTTGCAACTACATGTCTACTAACTCTCAGTAGGGTAGGTTTAGGGTTAGTAGAATAAGTTGACATATACTTGCAAAGTTTCTCATAGTCAGTATGTTGTATGTTGTGGACCCATCAAAATAAAGTGTTAGAAGATATTAAGCAGACAGTCTACTAATACTCTAATGACTGCTAGTTGACATGTAGTTGCAAAGTTACTTACTGTTAGTAGAATGTCTAAAGTGGACTATCGAAATAAAGTGTTACCAATATATTTATTAAAATATAACAGTAAACATCTTTAAAATAATTGCATATGTATTGCATGCGAATAGCAAAAATAAAAATAATGAGTTAGTACTGTACTGTTTACAACTTGCTACTAAAATCGCATCATTTCTGTTTGATATTTGAAAAACTATCTTTGTATCTGGTAAATAAAATATTGTAAGCCAGTGAAAAAAATAATAGTACAATATATTATATATTTATTGAAATATCATCAATATGTAAAGAATTATATAATATATTCTAAAAAAAAGCATATGTATTGCATGAAATAACAAAAATGCAGCATAACTTATTAATGATTTCTAGTTGAAGTCGATAGAAATGTGGCGATCTGAAAAACGATTTGTTTCTGACTCTTTGTCTTGCTCTTTTGCATCAGAAAAACGGTTCTATTCTGTCCAAGCACTGGCAAATCCACTTCTAATCAGTAAACCTTCCCTTGGGACAGAGACAAATTGTCTCTCCTGTTTGCTCTCTTGAATCCTGTCGAACATCTGCAAAGCTCCTGAGACAGTTGATGCAAGCCTATTTGAGCCGTCACTGTTAATCCCACTGTTTCAAGAAGAATCCTAATCAACTCTGAAAGAGTGAGTGATGGATGATCACCCTCTCTATCTGTCCTCTCTCAGTTCTAAGGTTGTCTCCTAAGTTTACTGACTTTGTAACCAGATGACAGTTCATGCTCTGTTCATGCCCACCCTCTGAACATTATAATGTCCTTTCATGAATTTATGGGCCATTAACTCTGATGCTCACAGTTCTTTATTCTTCTAGTACGGCAATAAAAAGTTATTAAATTTGAGACACTGATCTCAATATTTCTGCTGCCAGTTTTGGTCTCTCAAACCTTCTAGCAATATAACATTTGCATTTAGTGCATCAATGAATTTGATGGCAAGGATGCCATACAGAAAGGGAGGCATTTTTGTTTTTATTATGCTTTTACATATTGAAGGAAATCTTGCTATTAGTCATGTAATCATACCCTTAAGGGAACCTGAATGGATTTGTCTTTGACATTTTTTAACAGATTTTTGAGTATGGCCCAGTTTTCAAAAAAACTAGCTCAGATCATACAGAGTGCTGCAGGGATGACGTCTTTGAAATGAGTCAGCATTTTAGCACTTCTGGTTCTATCGACCCAAATTCATTTGATTGTTCAATGGGCTTTTTTGGTTAAATGCCTGAAATAAGGTCTGTTCACACAAGCTCAAGATATTTTCACATGTTACTCTTCAACATAAATGACATCAGTAGTACCACTCTTGCGGTTGCTATGAAAGGGACTGAAGTGGTGGTCAAGGACCTTAAACACACCAAACAGGTAAACTCATCTACTCACTAGTTTGCTTTCACAGCCACATTGCGTTTATAGGCAAGGCAAGGCAAGTTTATTTATATAGCATAGCACATTTCATACGCAATTCAAAGTGCTTTACATAATAGGAAGTAAAATAATCATTAAAAAAATAATAATCACAAAAACAAGGAATTTAAAAACCTACTGTTAGTGATGTGCTCTTAACACAAAAACAAACATTCTCAAGCTTTGTTCAATCTCTTCCGCACTAAGTGAAAAACCTTCCAAAATACCTAACTATTCCACTACTTCACCCCCTACTTACTTTGACCATCATAAACCAAACAAATAGAACTCAGCGGTCCTACTTTCAACTGATTAACCAACAAACTGGTCTTTCTTTGCCCACATTCTCTTTACCTTCACAGCACTTACTTTAGCCTTCTGTTTAAACTTTTAAATGATTTAAAAATTGATTTAAAATGAATTAAAACAGTTAAGAATAGAAAATGATTGTACATGAAATATAGTGCAATCAGTTTGGACGTAGCACAGTGCTCATTCAGTAAATGCACAGCTAAACAGATGAGTTTTGAGTCTGGATTTAAAGGTGGCTAGTGTTTTAGCACATCTGATCTCTTCTGGAAGCTGGTTCCAGCTGTGGGCGGCATGATAGCTAAACGCGGACTTCTCTTGTTTTGTGTGAACCCTTGGTATTTCTAACTGACTAGATCCTAATAATCTGAGTGGTCTGTTAGGTTTATATTCTGTGAGCATATCTGCAATGTATTTAGGCCCTAGGCCATTGAGTGTAACTGGAAGCCAGTGTAAGGACCTGAGGACTGGTGTGATATGCTCAGATTTTCTGGTTCTAGTCAGAATCCTGGCAGCAGCGTTCTGGGTGAGCTGCAGCTGTCTAATGGTCTTCTTGGGAAGGCCGGTGAGGAGACCATTACAATAATCCACCCTGCTGGTGATAAAGGTATGAACAAGTTTCTCCAAGTCTTGACTGGAAACAAAACATCTAATTCTTGCAATGTTTTTGAGATGATAATATACTGATTTAGTTACTGCTTTGACATGACTACTGAAACTAAGGTCTGTCTCCAGAATCACACCAAGATTCTTGACTTGATTTTTAGTTGTTAGACCCCTAGAGTCAAGGTATGCATTCACCTTGAAAACTTCATCTTTGTTTCCAAATGCAATGACTTCAGGTTTCTCCTTGTTTAACTGAAGAAAGTTCTGGCACATCCAACTGTAAATTTCATCAATGCATTGGCAGAGGGAGTCAATGGGGCTCTAGTCATTTGGAGATAAGGCTAGGTAAATCTGGGTATCATCAGCATAGCTGTAATAGGCAATTTGGTTCTTTCTCATTATTTGACTTAGTGGGAGCATATACAGGCTAAACAAGAGTGGTGCAAGTATTGAGCCTTGTGGGACGCCGCATGTCATGGATGTCCACTTAGACTTGTGCTCTCCTATAATCACATAATAACCTCTCCCTTCTAAGTATGACCTGAACCATTTGAGAACCATCCCAGAAAGCCCGACCCAGTTTTCCAGTCTCCCTAGAAGTGTTATGATCAAGAGTGTCAAATGCAGCACTAAGATCTAGTAGTACCAGCACTGATATTTTGCCAGAATCAGAATTTAAGCGAATATCATTTATTATCTTAATGAGTGCTGTCTCTGTGCTGTGATGCGCTCGGAAACCAGATTGAAAATTGTCCAGGTATCCATTTGAGTTTGAGTATTTGTTCAGCTGATTAAAAACTACCTTTTCAATAATCTTGCCTATAAAAGGAAGATTTGATATTGGTCTATAGTTACTCAATATGGTATTATCAAGATTGCTCTTTTTCAGAAGGGGCTTAACAACTGAAGTTTTCAGGGATTTTGGAAAAGTCCCAGAAAGAAGTGAGGCGCTCACCACTTCTAAGAGATCTGCTACTAAACAGTTAAGCACACTTTTGAAAAAAGATGTGGGAAGTGTGTCAAGATAGCAGGTTGACGATTTAAGGTGCTATACTATTTCTTCCAAAACTTTGCTATCAATTGCTTCAAAAACAGAGATACTGTAGTAACTTCTTTTTGAAATTGCGGACGAATCTGTCTGACCTCTGCATAACTTGAGGATGTGCCAATTACCTTTCTAATATTATTGATCTTCTCAGAAAAGAAGGAAGCAAACTCATTGCATTTGCTGTCGGAGAGCATTTCACTGGGAGTCTGACTTGGGGGGGTTTGTCAGTCTCTCAACAGTAGCAAAAAGAGGGCGAGTGTTATTTAAGTTACTGTTTATAAGGTTTGAGAAGAAGGTCTGTCTAGCTGTGACTAGTTCCACATTGAAAGCATGAAGGCTGTCTTTATAGATGCTATAGTGAATTTCAAGTTTCGTCTTCCGCCACATCCGCTCAGCTTTTCTGCATTGTATTTTCATACTCTGAACTGCTGCTTATAATGCTCTTGCAAACTATTCTAACTCAGAATTTAAGGGAAAATGTTTTTAAAGACTGAAAAGTGTGTAAGAACCATAGATTTTTGTTATTCACAGATATTATTTACTGCAATATTCCAAAAGCCAAAATCCTGGGTTTTTTATTTTTGAGGGATCTATGGTGCTAACTTCCTGATTGGCCTACAAAAAAATACATCATCACTGCAGCACTTTATTCAGATGAAGCCTCACTAATTTGGATTTTTTGAAGCGCAAAAACATATGACTGTAACACCAATCTGGAAGTAAGGACTCGAGCCTGTATCTTCATAATACTTTATTATTTTGCATCGTTTGTAATTTTCTTAGCAGCCGTCATGTCCTGAGGTTTCAAACAGCACCATCTACTGGTCAAAAGTTATAAGCAATAAAACTTAATTTTTTTTTAATTTAATTTGTTTATGTGGATACTAACTAAAAAAAAAAAAAAAATCCAAAACAGGCTACAGTCAAGATCTGTATTCTGTATACTGTATGTGTTTCACTTAGCATTCTTTTATTGTCTGAATATTTGCCATATTTGATGTAAATCTCTCTCTTCTATAATCAGCAGCAGCCACTTTGAAGGTTGGAGCACTTGGGTGAGCATTGCTTGCTCATTAAGCATAACTGCTTATTGAAATTTTCATAGGGTTTCTTGTTTGTCAGCAGTTGTGGGCTTGATGCTGAAGAGAGGAGGTCTGGTTAGGCTTTGGAAAGCCTGTTTGAGGAAAGAAGATGTGTGTTTTCAGCCCAGACAGCTGAAGCTGCAGGTCAGTTGAGTGAGTTTAATGAGGTGGATGTGCGATAAAACTCATGACACAGTGCTTGACACTAAATTTTCTCTCTGCTCTTTTCACACTCAAATCCCGGCCCACCTAACTAAAAAGTAAACAGGAGAATATATGAGGTGTGTGTGAGTGTGGAGGGCAGAAAAGAGAAGATATTAATTATTTTAAACAATTTTCAGAATGAAGATTCTTTGGAGAAAAAGAAATGGGGGTCAAATAAATGTTAAAGGGGTCATCGGATGCCCATTTTGCACAAGCTGATATGATTCTTTGGGGTCTTAATTAAAAGTCTATAACATACTTTGGTTAAAATTTCTCAATGGTAGCATAAAAAACACCTTTTTAAACCTATCAAAATCAGCTCTGTTTTTAGCAAGCCATTATAGTCCATGTCCCTTTAAATGCTAATGAGCTCTGCTGACCCTGCCCCTCTCTTCCGTGGGGTGACGAGCAGTACTGTTTACTTTAGCTGTGAAACTGGCTAACTAGTACATTATTAGGAAAGGTGATTTGCAAAGATTCATAAAAAACCCTTATACTCACTTCTTCTGTAGATGAAGCTGGATCACGAATGATTCGCGAGAATATAGACACATTTAGGCAGATTGGGGATTGGTGCATTCACTTCAAAGCGAAAGTAACGTTAATCCTCTGTGTCTTCAGCGGCTCAGATGTAGGGAGTAAATGACGACTGCTATATTCATTATTACATCCAACAAACACCTCAATCGCTTAACCTGAGACATCTTGTCTTCCCCTGCACCGGAGTCGACACAATAGCGGACAGCTCTCAGCTCCCTCAGGGTGCGTCTAAGATAAGACGGCCTTGTCAATCAACTATCGTGGGAGGGGCCTGTACAGAACTATGTCATTCTGACAGGAATCTCAGAACAGCCTGATTTGAGAAAGGGGATTTTAAAACAGGGATTTTAAAAAAAACACTGGGTGTATTTTTATCATTATAGGATGGATGTGTACACACACTTTCATCACACATTTATGTTCAAACAACTTGAAAAGTGAATTTTGCATCCGATGACCCCTTTAAATGTGAGAGTGAAAGATGCTTAATTCTTGTTACAAGATGCTTAGAAATCCTAAATTATGGAGGGAATGACGAAGAGTAAACAAGTTGCTTTCATCATTTTATTTTTTGTTCTGTCAGCTTTTTGTCTGGGTTTCTCTCATCTTTGTTGTTTGTCTGGGTTCTAAAGTATACCAGCATTCCCCAAAGTCTTTAACAACATTCATTCTCCATTATGTTTTGTTGTTGTCAGATCTGTAGAAGTACATCTAATTAAGACCAAACTGCTTGCTTGCATTTTCACTGTCTTGTATGTAGAATTATCTAAACACACACACACACACACACACACACACACACACACACACACACACACACACACACACACACACACACACACACACACACACACACACACACACACACACACACACACACACACACAATAACAACAACAACAACAACAACAACAACAACAACAGTCTCACCTTCAAGTTCTCTGCTCCTTCTCCTAAAACTTTAACAATTAGTTTATTTAAAATGACATTAAATTTGCATGTTGAGTTCTGCAGTGTTAATTAACAATGCTGAACCTTGGGGTATCACATGACAAAGATAAATTTGCCTCATCAAATTATCAACTTGTTGAAATGGTATTTCATTACTGTGTATGTTCATGTAATGGGTGATTAGACTGTTTAATATGCAGCTGATAAATTATCCACTGTATCTAGCAAAATTTCTTATCACATTCTCCTAAAAATACCCTAAATACTCCAAGGGTCCTGCAACTAAATATGAATATGTCATACTAATAACTAGCCTAACTTTTAAGTAGTGCTGCTTTATTGTCACCCTTCACATGTATCCTGATTTAACTCCTCATCACTGGCTTTTCACACCCTGTTGCACAATCTCATTTATCATCAATTCTCTGTCAAAAGCTGGAGATTATCACCCCTCAGAATTTCCACTTTGTGTCTGATCCATTTCTGAATACAATCACAGTAATCCCACAGATATATTCTGATGTTGTGTCAACTGGCCAAAGACTGTTTGCGCTTCACAGATTCTAGATGGATGTCGCTGTGCTGGTTTGACTCTGGAGGATCAGGGTGCTGTGATCGTGGAGAGAGTTATTGGGAGACGGGCTGAAGCCGAACAAAACTGCATGTCAAGATGTAATGAGGTTTTTAGAGCACACTCAAAAGGAAATGGATTTTCAAGGTTTTTTTTTTTTTAAATATGCAATTCTCTCTAACTTTTACCTTGCTTTGATAGATAGATATATTAGTATGAAGGACTTAATAGTGCAAAATTGCATGTCAACTTGTAATAAGGAAGATGTTATGGCACTGTAAATCTTTGATTGATATTCCAGCATGAAGGAGATAATTTTTAAAGTATTAATTTGAGCTCTTAATATTCTTTAGAAATGGAGTGTACAATTTCTGCGCCATTAACAGTGCCAAACTGCTTTCAGATCAGATTCCTATGTGCTAACTTATAAAACTTTAAAGCTATACCTATGGTATATGCTTTTGTTAAAGTCTTCAGTCCACATTTTTTTTTACTTCATTTTTAAATAATTTTTAACAGCAGAATTTCTGGAGAAAAACATAACATGATATTCTTCAAGTAATAGTGCGAAAATTATGCTTTATTAATCGAAACTCTGTAAATTTGTGTGAAAAGGAATAAAAGGTGTCCGAGTTTTACTGCCTCTAGTGTTCATTTCTTTTGGAAACTGCAGTGATGTGTAGGCTACTTATTGGTAGGTAATTCGCGTATAGCTAAAAAGTGCCACCAGGTACGTTTATGCCATGAGACCAGGTAGCATTTATCTTGTAGCTGGTTGGTTTTAACTTTTTCCATATGAGAAAAATACATGTACAAATACAAAAAATACAAGGCCGCTGAAAAAGAGCCTTCTGCACTGGTGCAATCAGTTAAGGCAAAGTTTTTTTAAGTTGTGCTGATGCTCAAACAAACAGAACAATGTTTGGGGAAATCAACCAACAAATGGCTTCCTTATAGCTGTCTGTGCATATTAAGCTAGATAGGAAAAACTATTTTAACATCTCCAAAATTACACACTACATTTTTAAAGAATGAGAACTGTCTCTCCTCTCTTAATCTGTTCAGAATGCGGCTTAGCTAAACATTGCTTTTGAACATCCACAGTACGCTTCAGAAGAGAGCTGTGAATTAATTTAATTGGGATTTTTGATGTAAAACATTTGTGAAACACAAAAAGCCCATTCACAAAAAATATGCTATGAACTTTTCTTATTCTGGCACTTTCTGTTTACTGGCACAAGCTCATAATTTTTTGTTCAGATTCTCCACAAACCTTAACTTGACATCTGTATGGACATCTGTTTCAGCACATGCACCTTAATTCAGTCAGTAACTGGGGGGAACAGAAAGCGTTTTGATTGCTCTAACCGTATGTGTCCACTGGCACAGAGAGCACATATTACATATTTCTTGAAGGGAGCTGAACGACAATAAAGCGAGGCAAGCGATGAGAGCATCAAAACATTGAAAAAATGCTCAACTTTATGCAAATCAGATGGAAAACTAATTAATAATAATAATAATAAAAAACTAGTTAAGTCAGATTTTAGATGCAGTTTTTTGTTGATAGGCTGTATATATAATATAACTGAGCATTCAGAAACAAAGTTTAAACTAATAATAACATTTGCATTTTGCACCATGCATTTTGCAGACACATCCCAAAAGCAGTAGCCATCTGGTGTTTTGAGCGCTACTTTCTTCAAGTCATTAAAAGTCACCAAAGCTCAAAACAGCAGTTTTACATGGAAGTGTAAGAGGAAATAAAGGCTCACGCTGGTTGTTAAAGTATTGTGGGCCGGATGTTATTTGGCAGATTAAAGCCCAGAGGACCACTGGATCCCTGCTAGTTCAGCCCTATCAAACGGTTCTGTTGCGCACATCTTTCCAATTGCAGGCAGCCTCCTCAAATGAGACCCATGGGGAGGAGAACAGACCAATGAAGCAGCATGAAGACATATAAGCGGCCGTTGTGCTGTAGATAGGACATTTTCACAAAGTGAACAAAGAAGTGAACCCAAAGCTCTCAGTTTCAAAGCAGGTACACACCAGTGGTGCAAAGAGACACATCCTGTTTGTTTGTTTGTTTGTTTGTTTTTTCGGACAAATCAATGCTGACATTGGCCTGGATACAAGTAAATGACACAGAAATGAATGACGAGCGTGCCCATCTATGGCTTACTCCTGCAGCACCCTTTTAACCATTCATGGAAGCCTTTGTTTCATGCTCTTTAGACTTTTGTGAGCACATCTCAACTAATCAATAGCAAAAGCTTGTGCACTTGTCTCAAAAATATCCCCAAAGTGCTTCTAATAACAGATTGTATGCCCAATATGGTGTAATAATGACTTGCATTGATTGTAAGACCTGCGTATAAGTATTAAACACGTTTTGTGGTGAAATAAGATTTTTATAGCTTGATTTTCATGTTGGATATGAATAGTCAGTCTGATTTAGCATCATTCAGGATGGTTGATTCAAAAATTGTTACACCTGCTCCCCTCTGCCCTGGGCACACCGCCACAAGAACTACATACTCTATTCAGCAGTGCACACACACTTTGGAAAAACATTGCCAAGGCTTTTCTTTGCCTATCAGAGTGTTTACCCTCACCTGTTCAGCACCTTGAGAGTTGAGTCTATCAGCATCCTTTCTGGTGATACATTGTTGAATATTGAGCTCATTGAAGAACAGCTGAAGGCTGCAAAGAGAGAGAGAGAGAGAGAGAGAGAAAGAGAGAGAGAGAAAGAGAGAGTGCTGGCAGGAGAGGCCGGTTCTGGAGCTGTGAGATTGAAGCAGATGGGCTCTCATCTCTGCTTGTTCTTTTGATGATATTCTCCATCTTGTGAGATTTGTTGAGATTCAACCAAGTCGCCTCCCTTCTAAACGGTCAGGCAGATGGCTTTTTGCTCTATTTATCGGTCTCTTGTAGTGCACATGTGTGTGTGTGTGTGTGTGTGTGTGTGTGTGTGTGTGTGTGTGTTTATGTAGATATACTTTGGGGACAATTTTGTCACCAGATGTTAACTGAAGCAAACAAGATATTTTTCAAAGACCCCGAAAATGTACCTACAGTATACATACAATTAAATTACCAGCTGAAATGAACACTAGTGGCAGTAAAAGAGAAATACATTTTATTCTTTTTCACTCAAATTTTCAGAGGGGTAGACTGCTGATTAATAAAGACCTCAAACACATGTACCATAATTGTAATATGGAATATTTTAAAACTTATATATTTTCACATAATTAGCTCCATATGAGTGGCTTTTCAGATGCAGTAAACTTGCTCAGTAGCTCACCTGGTACAGCATTGCAGTTGCATTGCAGAGTGCTTGGGTATGAGAAATGTGAAACTTGAGTCACAATAAAAGAGCTCAAGGTTTGTAGAAGCAAGCAATCTGTTGGATAAAACACGGTGCACTTTAAGTGTCACTCACTTGACATTTCCTTTGAAAGTTTTGCATAACATGAAAGAAGCAACATATTTTCAATAAACCTGGGTTGTTTGAAGACATCTTCAAGTGGAAAATCAATTCATAAATAAAATAAATATGTATTTTCAAATTATATTTCTTGATATTCATTTTAATTCTGAAATGCAAAGAGTTTGAGTGACTCTAGTGATTATAATTAGCTTTCTGTAAAAACAGTTCAATGGCCTCATTTAGAAGTAAATGTGTGTGTGTGTGAGAAAGAGAGAGAGAGAGAGAGAGAGATCAAGAGGGTGAGAATATTTGTGCATTTGTGTTTCTCTCTGTGACAAGAACATAGGATTACACATGACAGCGCAGCTGCTCTCCGGGTCTTTCCAAGCTCAATTAAATTGAGACGGATCCCCATTAAATTGGATTTTGCTCGGTCATTAGCATACAATCACTCATTTGCTTAATGAAGAGACTACCCATTCAAGCCTCTTAATGATGCAAAGGTCATACACATATTTCAATTCATGGCTGATATAGTGCATTTTCATGCTTTATCTTATATGTCACATAACCCTCCTGTGACTACAGTACCTGATGTGGCCATTCATCACATGCTACATAACAAAACCACTGGTGAGTTTAAAGGTGAGCTGTGTCGCTTCTGCTCTACAAATGGCACCAAAGGGAACTGTAAAATTAATGACTGTTTTCAAACAGGTTTCCTTAACACTCCCCAGATTTCTTTTGCACAGACAAACAGGTAGTATGATGTCACATTTAACACATGTAACATTTCAGATAGCCTATTTAGCTAATTTGACTTTATAATTGTTTTAGTCAGTGCTGTGTGACTTCTAAAGACAGAAAACCAATGTGACTCACATGCATTTTACATTACATTTGACTTTTATTCATTTGACAGATGCTTTTATCCAGTGACTTACATTGCATTGAAGAAATACATTTGATTAGTTTATGCAGAATCAAACCCATGCCTTACACATAAGTAAATGGGTTAATATCACACCATAACATCAGTGTTTCACATAGATTCTACATCTCCTTTTGTGTTATGCAGAAGAAAGAGAGTAATACAGGTTTGGAATGACAGGGTTAGTAAATGACGAAAGTTCATTTTTACATCATTTTTACATCATCTTTACATTAGAACTACTGAAGGTGAATTCAGTTACTTGTCCTTTCACTCACTGTTCGCTCTGCCTGCAGCTACGTCTGAAACAACTTGAAAAAGTTTTGAATTTTTGTAGCCTTTCATCAGTTTTTT
>JAFVLL020037591.1:0-11205 GCA_021397915.2 Tor tambroides | reverse complement strand
TTTTTGCATACTCACAGCTAGGCGATGGGTGTCCAGTGGGTGGCGGTAGCCAGATGGGAATCCCGAGAGCAAACCTAAAAGAGAAGAGGAAAAAAAGAGTTAGTGGTAGTTCACGCGATGTTGTGTTGCACGGAGCTGTGGTGAAACCTGTAAAAAGAAATTGCTGGCTGAATAAACCAAAGAACCCAAACATCCATCACGCTTGTTGCTTTCTTCAAGTGTGTTACATTTACCAGTCCTAAACCCTTAGTCTGCACATCTACAGCTATAGATACTAATGTACAGTATGTATTCCCTCAGGACTTAAGGTTTAAAGAGGACAAGTGTTTGGTTTGTTAGCCAGATGGCACAGTTTTGAAACCGATCTCTTTCATATCCTGTAACCGCTCAAAATGTACTTATGAATCGCTTTCCCCTTCATGTCACCTGTCCTTTTTGAGCACGACTACCTGTTTGTCAAATTAGTAATAGTCATTTTTACCCATTGGCAGAGCACATTGCTATTATGTTATTATAAGGACTGAATAAGCCGCATGACAAGTATTGTTTGAATATATGTTTTGTTTAACAAAATCAATGCAGAATCCTTCTGTATGCTGTTTTATTCTTCATTACCTTTTCTTACAGAACCTAATTAGCAATGTTTAGTCACCAGTGGATTGAATAGTGGTGGTTTTTGAATAGTTTTAACTCAGCTTTCTCAGCTGAGTACTGCTTTGTTGTACAAAGTACTGCTTTGTTGTAGCAACTAAAAAGTCTTTCTTTAAAAAAAAAATTATTTGCAAAACAAAAAAATTCAAGTTCTTTAAAATATATGAAAGTTTCACTTTTTGAAATGTTACAAAAAAGAACTTTTTCACGATATTCTAATTTTTTGATATGCACCTGTGTGTGTGTGTGTGTGTGTACAAAACTCTGTTAAAACAAAACTCTATTAACAAAACAATGTTTTTTTTATATTAAATTTGTATATTCAATATACCAGTCAGGTTTTTTTTTAGGTTCCAGGCTATTTTTTTTTCTATAACTTGCCCTCTGTAAAACGAATATGACAGTAAATTGAAAAAGATATTTAGAGAATATTAAAGAATATTAATGTTTTGCATTTTGTATGCACACTAGTGCCTGCATTTAATTTCAAAGATTCGTACAAAGATTCTCAACTATGGCATGAAAGATGTTAGAGAATGATTTGATATGCTATTTTACTTAACACAGTATGTATGTAAACATGGCCAAAAATGTGTTTTCCTATTATAAACAATGTATCTGTAATTTGAATATTAATGTGTTTTTTTGGGTAACATGTAATGAAAAAATAAGTAATAATGAGAGTAATAACATGTATAAAACTGATGCATGTCTCACAACAGAAAGTCATATTCTGCTTTGAAACCCACCCCACAAATGTTGTCCCGAAATGTTCATTTATGACAAACAATTTGAAAATGAGTCTAATTTAAATGATAATTACACAATAAACCTCCAAACATTTGGTATCTCTGAAAAGCCTTAAATGTCTGTACAAGACACCCAGTCTGTGGCATGTATAGTCTCATATAAATTTGTATAATGTCCTCTAAAGAGGACAAAAGTCTATGCCTGGATCCATATAAAATCTTTACCTAAATCCACTTACAATCGCACAACAAAACGACACCTTATGATCATATGAAAGAGTGTGTGAGTACTTTTGTGTACAGCCAGAAATGTCTGGGAAGAATCAGGACATTAATAGATTAATGCTACTGCTGATTGCATTTTTTGGGTAAAACAATGTTATTTTGTACTAAAAACCATATGTGGGGGTGTTGACAGTTATACTGTATATGGAGCCTTTTAACAGCCTGTACCCCATTTCACAGATTGTCATATCTTTGCGCGTTGTCAAACAACAGCTCAATTGGTGCTTGAGGGTCAGTTTGAAGCCTGTTAAACGAGTGTGCTGCGTCCACATAAAGAAGATTGATCCTCAGTGTCCCATTCAAGATGACCAGCCTTACTACAACACAACTTAACCTGCACGCACAAGACTCCCTCGCTAATATATCTGCCACCTAGAATCACGTTAACCACTCACATTTTGACAACAGCTGTTTGTCAGTCTGAAGCTTGATAAGACGGTGAGAGACTTGTCCAGAAACTTCTGCTACTGTTGGGACTATCAAGCCTTCCCAACTGACATGAGGCCATAAATGTGTCTAAATCTGAACAGTGGCTGTAACACAAAGACTATGTGCTATCGTATTCCCATCCATCTTTCTTGGTTTTTAAATTGTGGCTTGAAAGACAGCCATCAAGATGAGCCATATATTATATGATTTATTGAGAAGCATGCTAACACACATTGAAATAACAATTGTGCTTTTTCATACTGCACACATTTTATTTTCAAAATATAATGCATCCAAAACCAATGATTAAATTTACTGAAGGTCACATAGTTAAGGAATGAATGAAAAATTAAAACAAAGAAGTACTTGAAATCCCATTTGGATTTGGTTCTTAAACATCAGACTGGTTTTGTGTTTTTTTTTTTCTTTTCAGGCTGCAAAAACTAAACAGATTTTAGTGGGATATGCCAATGCCTCAGATTTAGCTTCCTGTCTTCCATAGTATTTCTTTTCTTAGCGGCTTGTGTCAATCAACAAATCCTTTGTCATGTCTGTTTATGCTCAGTGTTGGTAAATGGCCAAGATTACATGAACTTAGGCAATATTTTGCATGCCGTAATGCTGGATTAAACACCTATTATCTGCGCGCTGTAGATCACAGTCTTTGTGGATTGCTATAATTGAAATTAGTCATAGAGGAAATATGGATTGTCTCACGCTGTCCAGTATTCTAAAGCAGAGCAGGCGTGAAATCGTTGAGAAAATGGTGGCTGTATTTTCCCGCTCCACCACCTCAGGCAGCAGTGCGTAGAGAGAAACCGATTAACTCACCCCAGGGCAGCCATGACGGACGTGGCGACCCAACAGTCATAACAAGTCAAGCTTGGGCCCCCCTCATTCATTCTAAACGCATCCTGTCAAATCCAAGTTGAATAACTGATGTCTTGCTGCCTCTGTTTCACCTCACACTGTGTATCAGGAAACACGGGTTAGGCCAAGAGATTTTTAGACCCCCTACTCTAAATCTTTTTTGAAGATTTTTTTTATTTTTTATCGTGGCCTCTTACCTCTCATAAAATATTCAATAATTTGACCTTTTTTATGACAAGGCAAGGTTTGTGTAGATTATAAGGTGTGTTCAAAACTGGAGGCAGTAATATTTAAAAAAAAAAAAATAAAATATATATATATATATATATATCTATATATATATATATTCAGCTAGGGCGCAATAAATTGATCAAAAGTGACAGTAAAGGTATTTATAATGTCACAGAAGATTTCTATTTCATGTAAATGCTATTCTTTTGAACATTCTATTCATCACACAATATTGAAAAATTGTAGAAAATATTAGAAATAAGCAACACAATATATGTTTTTGTGTGTATAAATGTATATTAACAAATTAATCATCATATATTAATATGACTATATTAAAGTAAAAAAGATATATTTTAAATTGTAATAATAATAACAATAATAATAATAATAATAATTTTACTGTTTTACTGTATTTGATCGAATAAATGTAATCTTGGTGAGACTACTTTCATGAATATACAAAAAAAAAAAAAAAATCCACTACCTCCTCCTCTGCGTTAGCACCCTTTGTCTGCCTATATTGAAATGCTGTCTACTCTCAGTAAGCAAACAAAAAGAAAGAACATTGGTCAGCATCATAGAGAAAAAGTGTCCCATCACTATTCTCCCAGTAGGATTTGAGATTGCAGAGTCTTATGAAACAATATTGCGCACCTGCTTCTGCAACTAACGACCGAAGCACCGAGGCTTTTGTTAGGGATTATAAATCATGTAAAAAGCCATACAACAAAATAAATGCTTTTTTATATATTTATTTTTGATTTTTGTTGTGAAGGTGAATATGAGCAGGTAAGAGGGGCTTGTGACTATATTTTCTGAATATGTCAAGCATATCCAATACTCCATGAGATTCTTGACTTGAGTTATAATATTTTTTGAATATCGTGGGCGTGCTGGTAAATACTGGTTCTACAAATATAGAAAAATAGATAGTTTGACGAAGCATTTTAACATCTTCACACAACCATATACATCTGTTTTCATTAGTAATTTACTCAACTTCTCTATTCACAGAGGAGGCCTGATATCCGCCTAAAAAGAGACTTAGATGTAGTCATGGATCATGACTTTTCTGTTCTGTGCGCATACAAAACAATAATCTTAGTGATAGAAAGGAGAGATAAGACAACGTTTTTCTGTTGTTGTTGCTGTTGTTTAGTAATCCCACTGAGTGAGCGATTCATGAATTTATTATTGGGAGGTGGAGGATGTTCGTAAGACGCGGGAAATTTTTCAAATCACACGGTTCTGTATCTGTAAAAAAAAGAATGTGGAGAAATAAATAAATTGGAATAGGAATGAATGGAGGGGTAATCTTGTTCATTTTTTGGTTCTTCTCTCTTCGTTTCTCTCGCTTTCTGACTACTGATGTGTGCAAATTATAATGTAATGTGTGTTTAAATGTTTGCTGGAAAACATTCGATCTAAAAACTGCTTGCATGAAGGAACTGCCAGCATACGTGATTAGATTATTCATTCATAGAGCATCTCGAAACAAATTAAAATGTATATTCATTCTTCTCTTCAGAATTTTGAGTAGCAGTCCATGTCAAAGCTTTATTATATAGATGTTTGTTGAGTCTAAGTTTTCAGCATTTGCATATATAAATGAGCTAAGTTCTGATAGGAGATGTCTGATAGAGCTGCATAGGTGTCGTCACATGAGAAATCCAATTTGCTTTGACATATAAAAGGTCTTTGTACCATAAAAACAGAACATCTTTATCATTATAAACAAAGCGTTTATTTAACCAAGCTCCAAAACCAGCTTTAGATATTGCAACATTTGTAATGTCACAAGGTCAAATACATTTGCATATGACTGCCTCCAGAGCAAATGGCGAGTAATTGTACATCGTCACACCATAGGCCACGCCCACTTGTGTTCAGTCACATAACGGCTGACACTTCAAAAGCGTCAAATGCAAATAGAACCCATTAGAATCACTGATACTGTCTACCATGGATACAGTATACAGCTGCCTGTTCAATTTGTGAGTCTACCGACAACAGGACAAATGGAAGAGTGAAATAACATTTGCTTTGCCACGTCCTGTTTAATCAGCTTGTTTGTGTCTCTGTACAGACTGCAAAAGAATCTCTTATTTATTTATTTGATGGCTGTTATTGTACATATTGTAAAACAGCTAAATAATGCATATTTTTGAATAGTACAGTAAATAAATTGCAAATTACAGCGTCAAGTAAGACATGCACTATTTCTCTGCATTATTTAATTTTTTTATCTCAAACCTATTTACACTCCTCTGTTTGATCTGTGGATGAAGTGATTGAGTATCCCTTGAGTATTCATATTTCCCTCTTCTTTCATCACTTGTACAACAATAGCTATGAAAAGTTTTCATGAATTCATTGACCATCTTAATTTTATAGCCTGCTGCCCCTGTACAGTATCTATAGTATGGGTTTGCCAAATGCTCTTAACATCTGTGATAAGACATAAATGGTGGCAGTACAAGCAGAGAAACTGGTATGATAATGTCATAAGGAACTCTCAAATACAATTTAAAACCCTCGAGAGGTTTTTAATACAATAATATTACTGCAACCTGACCTCATTCTTTAATCAATACCAAAATGTTTATACCCTTTCAAAAATGACTGATATGAAATTGATCGTCACAAATTTCACATGAAGTTATTTCCAGTTGATTTTACTTTGTGTTTATTTGGCATTGACACAAAGCTCAGTGGAGTGTGGCTATGGTGGCAGATTAGCTATCTGAAGCATATTCGTGATAATCTCAACAGGTGTCATAACATGCTACCATGGACAAAGATCAACCAGCATCGCTGAGCAGAGTTACACTGAAAATGACAACGGAGACGGTGTAGAGGGTCTGGCCATCTGGAGCTGTGTGACAATCCCTGCCGGCATGATCCACCTGTGGGACGCTGGTGTATTACATTTATTTACATATTTAATCCTGGCTCATCCAGTCTGACTGCTTCTGCTAAATGATTCAGGCAATAATTGTAATTGAGTAGGAGGGAATGTCGATAAATCTGGGGTCCAACTGTCACCGGTCCCAAACCCTGTGGTTCATTCAATAGTTTAGCTGCATATCGTCAGCCAAACTCATTTCTTCACACACAGAGTCATGTATTAGTAAGAAAACAAGAAGGAAGAAAATGACAGGTTATTGGGCTAACAGGGGGCAGTCGTGGGGGGCAGTCGTGGCGTAATGGATAGAGAGTCGGACTTGTAACCCGAAGGTCGTGGGTTCGAGTCTCAGGTCCGGCAGGGATTGTAGGTGGGGGGAGTGAATGTCCAGCGCTCTCTCCTCTTCACCCTCAATACCACGACTGAGGTGAGACCCTTGAACAAGGCACCGAACCCCCAACTGCTCCCCGGGCGCCGCAGCAGTGTGTTTGTGTGTGTGTTCACTTCTCACTGCAGTGTGTGTGCACTTGGATGGGTTAAATGCAGAGCACAAATTCCGAGTATGAGTCACCATACTTGGCCACACGTCATGTCCTTTCCTTATAACAAAAAGGAAAGAAAAAGTTCTGTTCTGTTAGTTTTAATAAAAAATAAAATTGCCTGCCACCTACCTGCTTTATAATAAGCACATTCAGTTTAGACCAATCATAGCTTTAAAACAGCGAGGAAATAGATGGTTCAAATAATATCAGTATTCTAACTGCTAACTCTACAACACAATATCAGCAGCACTATTATTTTTCCAAGTAACATTGTATATTTTTCACTAATAAACCACAATTTCTAGCCTGTTCTTACTAGATGAGAAAATTTAGCTTCAATATTCATGTTACTGATGCTACATTGTTTAAAGGGGACCTATTATGCCCCTTTTTACAAGATGTAAAATAAGTCTCTGATGTCCCCAGAGCATATATGTGAAGTTTTAGCTCAATATACCCCACAGATAAATTTTTACAGCTTTTTAAAATTGACATTTTTAGGGTGTGAGACAAAACGCGCTGTTTTGAGCTTTAAATGCGAGTGAGCTGGTGCTACCGGAGAAGAGGGCGGAGCTTCAAGAGCTCCAGCTCCGCATTAGCAGTGCTAGCCTTTACAAATAAACATTGCACTATTAGTACAAGCCTGTTATCTTTACAGAAAACTACTCGTTTCAAAGCCAGTCATCTGATTGCATAATAAATTCACGTTTATGAATTACACAGACAGGGAGCACGGCGGGATAAAAATAACAACATAGCTGGTCTCATGCTATCACAGACTTTATAAGTCCCACTTCTGATTATGAGCTCGACAACTTCAAGCGATCGACTCACATTGCTTTCATTACTTTTAACTAACGTTACCACATTCCTATTCACGATCATTCTGGCAGCACTTGAAGGCAGCATCAGCGAAAACACACAATGATAGCTTTAGCAATTAGCCTTACAGAGTGCCAAGCAGCTCTTTCAGAAAGGCAATTTGGAAAACAAACGCGTGATACTTACTTTGTCTGGAGCTGACGTTCGTGCACGAAGCGTTGGTAGTGATTCATAAACATATAGGGGACGTTACTGATTTTTTCCGGGATATTTCCTTCGAAAATGAAATTTAACCACTGTGTCCTCGGCTCAGATGGGGGAAGATTATGGCGACTCCTATGTTCATTAGTGCATCCCAAAACACAACACTTGTAAAGCCTCTTTGGCGCTGACATTGTATATAACTCCATTAATGGCGGACCGCATCTTCTCACTCAGGGCTGTGTTTATGCTAATAGAGCAGAGAGTGTCACAAATGGGCGGGACTTTTTCCCCTCAGTGACGTGCAGAGAGGGAGAATCTGAAACAGCTCGTTTGGAGAGACTGTTTATGACTTATTGGTTTTATTAAAAAAATGAGTTGGTGGATTTTTAACATTATAGGCTGGTTGTTTTCACACACTGCGGCCACACAACTGTGTTCAAACAGCTTATAAAAGTGATTTTTGCATAATAGGTCCCCTTTAATTTAGGTAAGACTTACATGGTTTCATGCAGAAGTGCTAATTTAATTTATTAGTAGCTGTGGCAGAAATATGCATTTCGTTGGTCAGAGTCAAGGGAACGTGTCTTTCTTTTTTACACAGTTTTTGGCTTTATGTCACATCATTGACAGGATTGTATGCTTTTCACGTCCTGCTGTGAACTAGTCCCCCCAAAACCTTATTCTATTATATATTTAATTTCTGTTCAAACAGTACAGTCTTTCCACTATTTGGCAGGGTGTAATGAAGTGAAGCCTTCCCTTTGACAAGACCTTACTATTTTATATATTTATTTTCATACCTATTTACTTTTTCTTTTGTGGTGAAACTGCAATGTCGGCGTAACACTGACAACTTTTGAATTAAGTTGCATTGATCTTTTGGGTTGATTTACTCTGGGTGAAGGCGGAATCTATGCAGATGTATTTTACAGTATGAATTTAAGGGAATACTCCACCCAGAAAAGAAAACGATTTTTCTTTCATGTATTTTCTGCTGTGGAACACACAATGAAAAATTTTGACTGTGGTGGTTGCATTTTTCCCAAAAAGTTAAATGTCGAATGAGTATTGATAATTAAAGCTTTGAAAATGAATAGAAAAGCACCATTAAATTATCATAAAATTGGTCCATATTACTTCAAAAGCCATTACATCTCTAAAAAAATCACATAAATTTGTCATTATGCACTAATAATATTGATTGAGCTGTAAACTGCTATGACTGGATCATTGTGTCAATGAGTTGAACTTGATTCAGTGCAAATATTTTACTTAAAATGGACAATGCTGAATTTTCATGAATGTGTTAAGGAGAGTTAGAGAGAAATTCTAGTTTTTATCGCTATGGAACGGCTTCAGGCAACTTTGCATGAGTTGCATTGACTTTTTTGTTTGTTTGGTTTTTGATTTCTTAAACTTTCTCATTTTGTGTTCCGCAGAAAAAAAGTAAGTGATACATATTCAGAACCACATGAGGGTGAGTAAATGATGACAGAGGTTTCATATTTTGAGTGAACTTACCTTTTTAGGACTCCATATTGTGATTTAACAGACCATGTGTGTTATCCACGTGTGCATCATTTTAGCACACTACATTGACCTGTTCCTTTTATTGTAGTAATTGATATAAACAGCCTTGAAGAAGTGCAAAGAAATGGTGCTAAATGTTTCCCCACTCATTCATTTAATGAAAAAGTAAAAAAAAAATGCACTACCATAACCATGTCAATGACTGCTTTTCCAAGAAGAAACTTTGAAGAGTGGTTAACAGCAGAAATTGGGACATTTGAGTGTTTTTCATGCTATCTGTGTGGATACAAACTGCTTTGCACCACATTGCAAGTGCTCTCAAATGCTCAGCTTTAATCACTCATAAAACAACTCTGAGATGCTGTGGAGTGATTTTGTCATGGTAGTTCTCATTGTACCTTTCCCATGAAACACGAACAAGCTTCTATGTAAATCTTAAAAAAAAAAAAAAAAAAAAATTTTGCATTCCGTTCAATGGGAAAGTTTATTTAGAAATGGATTTATGCAATGATTTACACAGAAATTCGCTCTGCTTGTGTTTCATGAGTAAGTCCCATTGTGTATTTCTATTCTTCTGGTATGTTTGGTATCTTGAATTTGCATACCATGTCCCAGTTTGCATACTACTTCTGGTTCCTCACTTCTTACTTCTTTGCCACAATAAACTTGAATATGATTAATTATTTACAGGTTCCATTAAAAACAGTTTCAAAGTGAAACCCTATAACCCCACAGAGAATGTTCTCCGTAAATGTGCTTTCTTTATGAGGGAAAAATAAGCTTATTTGTGTACCCAGGCTACTGTGCATCATTTGTAGTACTGTAAAGAATGTGAAAGTTTTCTGGAACACAGTAATTTAGTTCTAGCCCTTATTAATGCTGTTAGTTTGACTGTATGGCTTTTTCCTGGAACCACCTGTAATATCTAGAATATGATTAATGGCATTCTGAAGTTTCTGTCCTTTTTTCATCTGAACACTTATACCTATGTAGGAATAATTCTAGGCTTAAGGCAAGCTTGAGTGCCATCAGTAAATGGGTCCATAATAAAGATGTTTCAAGTATATGCAGTTTTCATGCCAGTGTATACAGACATACGTTTACATTGCTATTTTGCTATTTTTCATTCTTAGTTTTTTCTTTTTCTTTCATGAATACATTTTTCTTAATAATTTTATACATTTTATATTATGTTGATATAATTTGAGGCTTACTATTTTGAAATGCATATTTAAAATATTAATTATGAAAATTAAATACACTAAAATAAATAATAATACCATTAAATGTCAGCATGTCAGAAGATTGGAAGTAACCGTCATTTTTAAACTATTATTAATATTATATATACAAAATTGTAATTATATTTTAAGATTTTTTTTGGTTGCACTTTATTTTAAGGTGTCCTTGTTACAGTGTAATTATACATTTAAGTACTGAGTAATATTAATTAACTACATGTACTTGCTATATGGTTAGGGTTTGGCTTGGGTCTACTTAAATGTAATTATGCATAATATATTGTTATTATAATAGTAAGTACATGTACTGGTAACAACAACACTTTAGAATAAAGTGATACCATTGTTTTTTTAACAGTTGGATGATTGAATACACATTTGATGTTTAAAAGTTGTTTTCTAATTCTGACATTTAATGCTTTACAAATAGTATGACATGTATTATATTCCTTTATACTACGGGGCCGTTGAATGCTTGAATCTGATTGGCTGACGAACGTTCTAAGGCGTGCAATTATTTTCAGGGAAATGCACGGCGAACGTAGTTCCAGGCAGCTCTTGACCGCATTACAGTTCCATATCACTTCGCCAAACGATTTCAGTTATTTCAAAAGGTCATACAGTAGCAAAATAACCAAAACCCACAATGACACTGGCCAAATACATAAATATAGTAAGCAATGGGATAAAAACAACAGATCATTTCCATGTTTTGCCACAAAATTACGTTTTATTATGTACGT
>JAFVLL020037590.1:0-31645 GCA_021397915.2 Tor tambroides | reverse complement strand
TATTTTAAGGCAACAATTATACCGCATTTTATGCGTGTAACATTACTTCGAGTCTGTCAATCAACATTAGTGCGCCACCCACAGGATAACGCAAGTACAGCTCTGCCAAAATTTTGTGTTCAGAGATGAGAATATAAAGTTTACAAAATAATCTGCCCCACCTAAATTTACGGTCAGGAGCCGCTACTGCCTTCACTCAAAGTCTAGTAACACCTACAAGCAATATGAATGCTCCTGAGCTAAATTCCAACTGTCCCAGATAAGGCTATGAGTATTTATGCAATGGAATCATTTAAGTTTTTTATTTTTAATAAATTTGCAAAGATGTTAAAACCCTTCTTCTTTTTTTTTTTTTTTTTTGCTTTACCATTATAGTGTATGGAGTGTAGATTGATGTGGAAAAAAAGTAATTTAAAGCAATTTAACAAAAGGCAGCAACATGAAAAAAAATTGAGGGGTATGAATACTTTCGCAAGGCACTGTATTTTATTCGTAAGCAAACAAAACAGTGCCAATCTATATTTACCCATTTTCCACCTTACTTTATATTTTATTCAACAGTTATCCATTATGAAGCACACATCTCGTGGCACCAAAGCATCTCCAAAAAAACTTTATTTTTGTCGTGATCTCAACATAACAAAAGTTGATTTCTAAGTCAGTGGTTCCCAACCATGTTCCACATTCCCAACATTGCACATTTTGCATCTCTCCTTTGTCTGACATACTCATTTCAGGTCTTGGAGTCTCTACTAATGAGCTGATGATCTGAATCAGGTGTTTGATTAAGGAGACATGGAAAACATGTAGTGTTGGGGGGCCTCCAGGAACGACTGTTCTAAGTTACACAACTGTGCCAGCGGGTGGCAGTATAGAACTACTGATGGGGAGTTTGGGACAGAAGACCTTCTTCGTGATCGCTATAATTTATGCAGTTTATTACTGACGTTTAATTAACTTATAAATGTTAAATATTAGTTCAGTGATGTTATACAGTGTTGTAGCCTTATCTTCTGTGTTTTCTACATTTCTTTGTAGGAAACCACACACACACACACACACACACACAACCACAACCACATCCCAAGCTTGTAACGCACACACTATCCTTCATTACTAATAAAAAAATCACAAACAAATTATTACATTATTATATATAATTTTATTTTAAACGAAGTGAGTAAATTGAATTAAAGTAAGTTGATTAAAGATTTTTTCTTCCCTGCATTCTTCTGAAGGCGCTCCGCCTGGCTCGCGGTGTTGAATGGTTGTTTTTAGACCATTTAAACATGTAATTACACAAAATGTTTAGCGCAGCCTAACTCTGGACAAAATCAGCAGTGTTTGATCAACCTATATTTATTTTATTTATTGTAGACGTTATTTCTAAGTGAAGCAACATTTGCTTAAATAGCCTGTCCACAAGAAGAGCGCACGGTCGATCATTTACGCTGAGTTTGGTCTAAAACACTCAATTAACACATTAAAGCCAGGTTAAACATTTTAGAATGTCCCTGTCAAGGTTGCATTTGTTACTATAGCAACAGCAGACTAAATTAAGGTAAAAACCATAGATACTGGTTCAATGTTTCGCCGCTGGGAGGCGATCTCAAAGAACTTGCATGATTCACTGGTTTACAGAGATCTGACTTTGGCAGTTTGATACGCGCTCCGAACCACTGTTTCGAAACAAATGATTCGCAAAAGTTTCGAAGCTTCGCGAAGCAGTGCTTCACTATTGTCAGGAGCAGCAGGGTTTAATTTGGTTTTGTCTGTGTATGTTTTTTGACTCTCAACGCCGTGGGTCCCATTGACTGCCATTATATGACTGATAGACTGCAACGGTTTGAGTTAAAAATCTTCGTTTGTGTTCTACTGAAGAAACAAAGTCACCTACATCTTGGATGCCCTGGGAGAAAGCAGATAAACATCAAATTTTCATTTTTGGGTGAACTATCCCTTTAACGGACACTGTTTCTCACAGAATTAATAATGGTTGACAGTGAAGAGAGTATGTTTTCAGTGGCTGAAAAAAAACAAAAAACAACCACAACAAGATGACATGAAAAACAAACAAAAAGGATGGCCATCACTGAGCAATTAGGATCTCTGAGGAAAAGGCTGGGACTCTTCCATCCATTTCTAACAACAAAAAATCATTCACAAAGTCAGGAAAGTGAGCACCCCCATCTTTAAATGAGACCATAGCCAACAGCAAACACTTCCCACTGTTCTGACGTTCTGATAGCATCTCAGCAGGCACTAACAGAAACCCAGAGCTGCCCTCATGTTTTTCACTTCTGTCACTCCTATCTTTATCATCTTTCATAAGCCTTGGGAGGACAGCAGTAAAACACGAGGGAAAACACTCTTCATCAGGCTTTGGATGTTTTCAGCTTCCGGTTTCATCACAGTTGTGTATCATTTTGATCAAATTTGGATCATTCATCAAAGAAAGAGACAAGGAAAAAATGGAGGAAGGAAATGAATGTCTATTTTTGTCTTCATTGACTTGTCTGTCTATATATAGTCTATTTTGTGGCATGCTTTCATTTGTCGACTACAGTATATAATTTGTTTTCTTACCGGGATGGCGTAGAAAAATTTAAAAATTACACATTACATTTGGTGTGTTTGTGATATTTTTTAGCCACAAAAAGTAGCCTACAAAATAGCCTATTGTAAACATGTTCACAGCTAAAATTATGCTCCGTTTTATTATTATTTTATAAAGTCACTCATTAAAAGGTCAAGGTAAAAGGTCACTCATTTGTGTTACACATTGTGTGTTACATGTTTTTGTTAAATTCATCTTTATAAAATTGTAAGCATATTTTGCGCACCAAAGACGTTTTGATATCAATGAAGAAACGGCGCCCTCTAGCGCTGCAATGTCATTATAGATTAGACCAGGGATAGGCAACTTCGGTCCTGGAGGGCCGGTGTCCTGCAGAGTTTAGCTCCAACCCTAATCAAACACACCTGCCTGTAACTTTCTAGTGATCTTAAAGACATTGATTAGCTTCTTCAGGTGTGTTTGATTAGGGTTGGAGCTAAACTCTGCAGTACACTGGCCCTCCAGGACCGAAGTTGCCTATCCCTGGATTAGACCTTTGCGTTTCAGTGGACAATATGTAGTGGAAATGAAATGACACCGCTCCAGAAAAGGCTAACAGCCCTTCAAAGGACATTCATCATTAGCAAATGTCAAATCTATTTTGCAATTTCTAAAGGTAAAGGACAAGGCAAGACTGACTGGAAATGGAAGAGGGTGTTCGTGTAACGTTTAGACTACGGGGGGCGTTAGTGGACAACAAATCAGAAAACAGAACAGCTCTACACCAGGGGTGCCCAATCCTGTTCCTGGAGATCTACCTACCTGTAGAGTTCAGCTCCAACCCTGATCTAACACGCCTGTCTTAATTGTCAAGTTCTCCTGAATATCTTAATTAGCTGGTTAAGGTGTGTTTGAACAGGTTTAGAGTTGAACAAGATTGGGAAACCCTGCTCTACACGACTTTCAGTGTTAGTCATGATATGACTCTGCGTCTTGTCTGACAATGCCCTCACAAAAATATGGTCAAAGCAAAAATAAAATACCATCCAAAAGTTTGGGGTAAGGTAATAATTAAGAAAGGAATTACATGTTTTAAAAACTATATAAGTAAATAAGTAGCATATAAAATAATAATCATTAAAAAAAATCTATACATCAACCAAACATCAAATATATAATAGGCCTACACTCAGAAAAAGGACGGAAAAATAATTAGGCAAAATAAAAATAAAAAATTCAAATCAATAAAAGGGTATTATTTAAAATGGTCAACATAATCGATGAAAGGTTGCCACATCATCTTAAAGAATTGTTTTCCCGATCCTCTAATCTTTTCAAGGTAGAGACAAGACGAGAATGATTTCTCAAGGTTAATGTGACATTGAAGACTGTGTGGCCGCTAAAACTTCAGCTTTGCTATCACAAGAATAAATTAGATTTGACAATATTACTGTTTTACTGTATCCCTGATCAAATATAGCCTATGTAGCCTAGCCTTGCTAACCATAAGAGACTTCTTTTGAAAACATTAAACAATATTAATTACCTCAGGCCTTTAAATGGTAATATAGGCTATATTATCTTTAAGATATACATCTAAATAATATATATTATCTTTTAATATTTATTAATTTAGGGAGAAAAAAATATTTTCAGTTTTTGAATATAATTTTGAAGATATATTACATCAAAATACAAAGGAAAGGAAGGTAGGCTTTGCATAAATCAATATCTGCTCAAGTTCAGCACACAGTTCTTTCTGACTTACCTTAATGAGGGTATCAAAATCACACACACACACACACACAAGGACATCAAATGTCCTCACATAATGATTGTAAGGATATTTCATTATAATAGTGAGGACATTTGGGCCTCGCAAATACATTTTAAAAGAATCATTAGCTTTGGACAGTTGACGGACCACTGCTGCGCGTCGTCACGAAAGCATTGCCAATTTAAAAATTCAAAAAAGTTTAAAGCATTCAAACTAAAGACGCGGAAAAGCTCAACTGAGTACTCGCGCGCCGTGTTCGGTGTGCACGCAGCCGCGTCTCAGCAAGACCGAACCGAGCTCTCCTTCCCGTCCTCCTGCACCTGAACGAACAAATACAAATCGCAGTATAAACATGCAAACAGAAAAGGATGAGAAAGAGCCAAATTCAGCACCAGCGCGCGGTGTTCTGTGCGCACAGGGCGCACGCAGAGAGACAAGTCTCAAATCGCTTGAACACCGAATTTGCCTCTTCTTGATCTTGTACCGACATATACAAGATTATGTCAAAATACCCGTCTTGGAGAGTATCCTCGAAAAAACTGTCGGTTATGTCTTAAGTCAAAGTAATAAATTGAGAAAGAAATTGAATGTGCATCATTATATAGGATGCACTGGCTCTTAAAGTGACCGCGCCTAATTTACTAGAGATGTCGGTGTCCTTAATGTTAATCCAAGAAAATGAAAGGAGGAATCACTGCTCTTGACTGAATACTTTGTAGTTTTAACAATAATTAATCCAGTGTCAAACCAAAAATTATTCAGACACCAGATCTAATTTTTGATATTTTTTTGGGTGCAAGACAATAAGTTCATTTATGTAAGTATAGCAAAATAAACTGTGACATATTTTACACAAAAATTCTTCATATAGTGCACGACCAGTAAAATTGATCAAAAAAAAAAAAAAAAAAAAATTGGGACCAAAAATGTTTCAGACACTTTGACCTGACCATGTTTTAAGTGTTTTTTTCTCTGCTAATGCCACCTTTTTACTACTACTACTACTACCTTACTACTACTAACAGTTGTCTGAATTTTTGGTTGATTGTAATCCATTACATACCTTTCTAAGTTATCTGACATTATCAAGATTAATTTGTTCTTACACTAATTTGTTCTTTAACTCTGAGTTCTTATATTTTATTACCATTTTCTATACTATAGCAAATAAACAGTGATAATGTGAGAAATGCTGAAGGTGTCTGAATAAATTTTGGTTTGACTGTATATTTTATTTTTACAGTGAAGACTATGCAGTGCAATTTTACATTTGATTATTCGGTTTCTGAACCTGAACACCTACAAACTTGAAAAAACATTGTGTAAATAGCACAAATAAATAAATAGAACGAACATACAAATTAAATAATTTCAAACAGGGCCCACTGGTACAACCTGCACCGGGGCCTCGCAAACCCCAGCTACGGCCCTGATAGGAGGTGTTTGGAAAAATGAAACGTTGAGCGAATCGTTTGGGAGTGTTGAGCATATAAGGTAAAAATAAAAATAATAATAATAATAATAATAATAAATGCATAATATAAGACAATGAAAGAGGTTTTTGACCTTCTATGCATGTCAGCTTGTTGTTGGGGACTTCCAAAACCAAAATATGAACCTTTCATTACCCATAATAGGGGCACTTTAAATCTAAAAACTAAACAAAATTCTTAAAAATGCTTCCAAGACCAGTGTCGAAGAAACTTTAAAAAAAAAAAAAAAACTCTGCTGCATCTCAGCTCCCATATTGTAATGCCCTGCACCGTGTGTGTATGAGGTCGTCATAAAAAGAGTCTTTAGTGCTAAATATTTACATCTACAAAGGATCCAATTGTCATCCTGACATTTTCTGATTTGGTTATAAAATACGTAATCACAATTCATTATGGGTTAATGCTAGCTTATGTGTTCACAATCTTGAGGATTATTGAGGCTATTTACATCAATATGAGAAGGACAAGGTTTGGATAAATTAACATCTGCTGAGTTTTTGATCTTATAGCATAGTGGCTGTCGAAGACTGCAGGAGCAAGTGTCAAGTGATCATTACATATATTTGCAGTTCATCAAAGGTGAATTCTTGTCTTTGTGTCCTAAAATCAACATTGTAGAACAAACCAAATGAAACCGCTGAAGTATGTGCACATGCATGTGTGGATATTTTTGAAGCTAGTGGAAACAATAAGGTGATGTAAAAGCAGATAAAAAGGCAATGTTTTACTCATTTTAATTTAGTAAGTGCTGCAATGAGACACATCAGCCAAGCAAAAGACACACCTACACACAAATTAGAGGCAAGTTTTCTAAAAAAAAAAAAAAAAAAAAAACACCGCAAAGAAACTGAGTGCAACATTCCAAACAGGTGAAAGTGAGATTTATTGAACCTGAAACTTTGTCCATCTTTGATTTTTGTCTTACAAAGAACAAAATGTCCAGCATATAAATTCACACAATATATATTCTTAATAATGGAAAGGTCTCAGGTTATGCAACAGTTAGGTGTGAAGCCAAATGATAAAAGTATTTTATAAACAGCTTAATATTATAAACAAATGGTGGCTACTAACATTGGTTAGATCATATTAAATATTTCATAGTGGAGAGGTTAAGACTTTAACAGTTGAATGGCTCTACAGCAGAAAGCAGATACAATCTGTTAAGCTCCAGTTTCAATCAGGCAATAAGCACTTATTGATGAAAGAACAGCCATCAGCTAACAGAAAGGAATGAATTGCGCTTGTTCAAACTGAGTTCTCCTGTTTTTGTGAGGAATAAATGGTCCCCGTCTCCAAAAAAAAAAAAAAAAAAAAAAAAACGGAAAAACGCTTACTCTGGAAAGAGAGTTCACCCTGTTTAGGTCTGCGATTCACTGCACAGAGGGTAACAGCACCACCTAAAAGCTCACATCACATGGATGCGTCACATGACCTACTCTTGGCTTGCTGACTGGTGGAGAGCAGGTGTTTTATTAGCCATCAGCCTGGTTGGGAGGGTTGGTTGGTTGGATACGTTTAGGAATGTTTGGGTTAAAATGTTTTGAATGTTCATCTGCAGAGTTCAGAGATCACTTGTCCAGTCGGAGAAGCTGGTCCTTACCATTGACTGTGAGAGATCTGAGCTGACCGTCCTCCTCTACCTCCACTCTCTCTTGACCGTTCTCTACAATACTGTGATGACACAAAAGTTAGCTATAGAGTGAGCTGACATTAACTGTACAATTATTACCATAGATAGTAGTTAAGGCTTAGTCAAATAAACATCACTTTATGAGCATTTTGGATAGATATGTAGTGACTGAACAACTTTATGCAAAAATGGTATTGCGTAATATGTTTGAAATTGTGAATCACTATTCAAACAGTTAGAGGCCATAACAGAATGTTCTTCGGTACCGTTTAGTGGTGATCCTCTTTCCATTGATGAATTTGGTGGATGTAGAGACAGAGCGGAAGTTTCCCATTCCACCACCACCACCCCCAAATGAGGAGGAGGAAAACGAGGTGAAGCCACCCCCACCCATTGGGCCAAATGGGGTGAAACCTACGGAATTGACAATGATGATGATGATGATGATGATGATGTTTAAATACACAAGTTTGATTTTTCACTAGCTACACACACACACACACACACACACACATTAACAAACCTCCGTCAAACCCAGAAAAGGGGGAACCAAATGGAGAAAACCCAGGAAAGATTGAACCTGTCGTCCTGCTCCTGCTCACACCCCTGTGACGCCGCCCACCAAAGAAATCATCAAAGGGGTCATCAGCTAAATCAAAAGAAAAAGTAGCTTAGTGAAAAACAATGTCATGGCTGTATATGTAAGATATGTAAGAAATAATTGACGACGGGCCGTTGAATTATTAGAAAAATAATGCACACCCGAGGTGGTGATTCGCGTCGTGGCCGTTACACCTCGGGTGTGCATTATTTTTCTAATAATTCAACGGTCCGGAGTCAATTATTCCGCTTATACTACGGTTGCCACACCTCAACACATCGATCAGATGATATATTTCAAGGGATTCGTCCGGTTTTTGTACTTAAATCGCTATTGTGAGTAGGATTATTTCTTCCACATCTCATCCATTGCCTCCGTTGCTGATTCCAAAACGTCATTTTAGACCTAGTAACTGAGGCTTGAGCCGTTGATAGTAGACTAATGCAGCTAATGACTAAGTTATGAGAGAGAGAGAGGGAGAGACAGAGAGAGAGAGAGAGAGAGAGAGAGATTGAGCGTGCGTGAATTAGCCTACCTCTCTGAGTCTGTTTCTCATCAGTGTTCGGCAGCAGCGTCCCTACTGGTGAAAATTTAAGTTCATTTTCTTCACGAACAGTACCGTTGTTACCTCGCTTCGCTTGTGAGAAATGTCATGTACTTTTAAGTTGCTAAACTATTTACTGACAAAGTCGTCAGAGCACCGCTAACCACATAAGCTTTCCTGTAGCTCAAATAGTAGAGCATGGCGCTAACAACGCCAAGATCATGGGTTCGACTCCCAGGGAAAGCACGAGCTGATAAAATGTAGAAACCGTAACTTGAATGCAATGTAAGTCGCTTTGGATAAAAGCGTCTGCTAAATGCATAAATGTAAATGTAGCGCGTATGTTTTCATGTGTGTAAACTGTGTGTGTGTGTCTGTCTGTCTGTAAGGGAGAGAGAGCGGGAGAAAGAGAGACTGTGCTTTACGTACATAATAAAACGTGATTTTGTGGCAAAACATGGAAAAGATCTGTCATTTTTATCCCATTGCTTACTATATTTATGTGTTTGGCCAGTGTCTTGTTGGTTTTGGTCGTATTGCTGTTGTAAGACCTTTTGAAATAACTGAAATCATTTGGCGAAGTGATACGGAACTGTAATGCGGTCGAGAGCTGCCTGGAACTACGTTCACCGTACGTTTCCCTGAAAATAATTGCACACCTCAGAATGTTTGTCAGCCAATCAGATTCAAGCATTCAACGGCCCCGTAGTATAAGTTAGAATAAAGTGGTTCCACAAGTACTATTTATCTACTACTGAACAATAGATTTATATGCTTGACAGACAGACCACTGAAACATTCACCAACAGCGTAATATACAGCATCTAAACATGGACACAGTGGAAAAGGGGAAACTGCTATCTTTTCTGAAATCTTCCATTAAAAACAAGACATAAAAAAGTGTCAAGGAAATGAACTCCGGATATAAAGTCCAAGGGTGACATAAAAAGGTTTAGTTACTTTAAAAAAAAAAAATCATAATTAAAATGAAAATAATAATATCATGAATTAATATCAAAACCACTCCAGATTTTTTTAAATGTTTGAAAACAAGCAGCATTCTCATAATTACAACAGAAATACCAAAGGAAATATCCTAGTCAATATGGGAGACCTTAGAATATTGTGTTGGACAATAGGGGACCTTTCGAATCAAAAAAGTCAAAAACCACTGGATTGGCTTAAAAAATAAATTAAAAAATAATAGGTCACCAGTTTGATCTATCTACTTGTTTTAGTCACAAAATACCATCTATTGGCCTACTCTAGCCTTTTGCCACTCAGAGTACGGTTAAACTTGACAGCTGGCTGTCAAACAACTATACAACACACGTGTTATAAGAGAGAGAATCTCCCTGGTGCTGCGTGCATTGCTCATGGCTCATTGATCCTTTCATGCAGAGATCAAGCCCACAAGTTTTCCATTTCGGGTTTTTAATAAATTTGCACATTTTATTGTTTCCTTCTTGGTTCACGGAAATACTAGGTTGATGAGAGCTACACAGGTCTATTTTTATTCATCCACATAATTTCAGGACCAGTGTTGCAATGTAGGCATTATGCCTGCTGAAACATGTCTAGATCAATGCTTCTCCATTTTCAGGCACTCAGCACCTTCATATGAACTTTTGAATCTCCTTCAAGCGGTTTGATTTGGCAGGCAGAACCACGCCTGATATCTTCACACACACACAGTGACTGTTATTCTAACCCACCCCCAACCTTGTCATGGCTACATAAACACAAATAAACATCATTGACCTTCTATCGTCAAGGATGGTCTTCCTGAAACATTCCAATTTGAAACAATTCTCAGAACGTTGACATGTTGCTCACAGAAAAACATACATAGGCACACATACATGTTGAACACATACACTCATTTTCTCTCTCTGTAGCGGCCTAGAGCTATTAGCTGTTCCCTTTCTCTTGCTGCTCTTTTATTCGGAAGCTATTTCTGAGAACATTCCTAGTGGATGATGCACAATCTCTTCTCGTCCCACTTGCTGGTCTAAGCGCCCTCGCCATATTTAGAGTGCCTGTATGTTTTACACACATGCCGTCCAGCCATTTGTTCCCAGCAGTTAGAGTCAGTGGGCATGGGCCAGCACTTTAGTGTTTAACAGATGACTAATATGTATGTATGATCAGCTCTACAACACTATTTCCACCAGTTAATGAATTCCTATATCAGCTTTCATGCTTTTAAGAGCTTATTCAACAACATATCAAATTAGTTCACCCAAAAATGAAAATTCAGTCAGTGTTTACTCTGACTTGTTTCACTCCAAACCTTTTGTTATTTTATCTGTGGAAAGATTTTTTTTTTTAAATCTTCACATACTTTTTCTCCCCCCCCCCCCATCCCACAATTATAGTGCCAATTTATAGTGACTACAGACTTTCAAGCACTAAAAATATATTTATATTTATCCATGGATAACCCTCAGAAGACTTGGAATGTAGCACACAAGTCATATGGACTACTTTCATGGTGCTTTTATGTCCTTGACATCCTGTGATTATCTGTCGTAAAGTCATAATAATTCTATACAGGTGTAAAATTATTGAATGTATACAAACAGACATATAAAAGGTAAAACAGCCCTTTCGGTAAAGTGTGAAAAATTCCCATAATACACACCCAATTCAAGAGCACATTTTTAGTGAACAATATAATTATGGTAGATTAACAGAAAACTAATCATCTAATGAACCCAAGCCCCAATAATTCATGCAAATCCTAATTATAACTCAAACCACATCATTACCGTCACAGAAACACTGTGAGAGATTAAATGACCTTCATTTCCTCTCTTTGGGAATTTTGTTCTAATTTTTAACACTTCTGTTTTCAATGACAAAAACCTCTTTATTCAGAAATGATGCAGGTTAAACATGTTTTTGTTACCAAAACACTCTTCTTTTTCTATTCCATTTGTATTTTTTGTTCTTTAATCAGTTTAACTTACTCATGTACCTACCAAAGAAATCTGCAAAATCTGCAAATGGATCTCGGCCTCCAAAGAATTCCCTGAAGACATCATCTGGATTTCGGAATGTGAATCCGTCCATGAAACCCTCATCATAATGGCCTCCTTTTTCCGAACAAGTAATAATTAGAGGAAAACCACATTTTAAAAAAACAGGTAAATGTATCAACAGATAACATAAATCAGGAATAACTTTACTTACCTCTATGAGATAGGCCTTCTTTACCATATTTATCATACTGTCTCCGTTTGTTTTCTGTATGAAAGAAAAATGATTAAATGTTTTATTTTAATTACACACTCCTTCCACCACACGTTCATATATTATTTGTAGCATTTAACTAAAAAAAAAAAAGAAACCGGCTACTCATACTAACAAGGCATTAGGGACACATCAACATCAGGGACAAATGTAACTGGCCATTTCTGAACAGAAATTTTGGTTTGTAAAGATGTAATCCTCACTGTGACTTCTGCACCAAATTCCATCCTATTCTGAGGAAATGCACTATACCTCAATATGTTTAAACCATTCATGAATCAAAATTTTCAACTGACAGCCTTATGAGACTGATCATAGATCTTTCTGGGTACAGCTCTTTATGCTTTATGCTGTTTTTTCCAGCATAAAGTAGATATATCATGGCATGGGACATTCATTCCACAACAATTATTTAATAAGAAGTTAGTGTTGTAATTTAAAATATATTAATATTCACAAATATTAACAGCATCATATTAAAAAAAATAATAATAACAAAATATAAATAGTAGTACCATCTGACAGGACTTCATATGCCTCCGAGATCTCTTTGAACATTTTTTCTGCCTGTTCTTTGTTGTTTGGGTTTTTGTCTGGATGCCACTTCAGTGCTTTTTTTCTGTACCTGGAAAACACACACACCCAAACCCTCATTAAAACAAGATTTCTTAAGTGTGGAAAGACAACACAAAAGACAGGGCATTCTTAGTATATCTGACAACATTCCTTCAAGCTTAAGAGTACAGCAAATATGAGGGTCATTATATACAATGAGATACACTGTCAACTAAAATCTATACATCAACTAAAATAAATGAGCAATATCACAGGAGTACCTGTGTGATATCGCTATATATCAGCATGGCTGTGATTTGGCCATAGGCATGATTTGTTATCATCTATCAACTGCCAACTTAAGATTTCAATCCAGGCCGGAAGGAAGTAGTTCTGCTTACAAAATCGCTCCGTGGTTGTTTCTTATTTTTTAAAACACTTGTGCTGTCAAACTATTGTATAAATGGTCTCGCACATATATAGAGCGATATCATATGACTACTCGTAATACTGCTCATACATACATATTATATACTGTACATATACATGAAGAGTTCAGATGCAAAATCTCTAAGTGCCATCTGAAATTTTCTTCTAAAATGAGCATTGTTGTCCTATGTTTATGTTCAGTTATTTCATTTTAATGGCAATGAGAAGAACCTATTTATTTCCATTAAAGGGGTCATCGGATGCAAAATTCACTTTTCAAATTGTTTGAACATAAATGTGTGTTGGAAGTGTGTACACATCCATCCTATAATGATAAAAATCCACCCAGTGTTTTTTTTTAAATCCCTAATGAAGTAGTTTTGCACAGGCCGCTCCTACGATAGTTGATTGACAAGACTGTCTTACCTTAGACCCGCCCTGAGAGAACTGAGAGCTGTCCGCCTCCGTGCAGGGGAAGACAAGATGTCTCCGATTAAGCAATTGAGGTGTTTTTTTGTTGGATGTAATAATGAACAAAGCAGTCATCATTTAATCCCGAGATCTGAGCCGCTGAAGACGCAGAGGATTAAGGTTACTTTCGCTTTGAAGTGAATGCGCCGATCTCCAGTCTGCCTAAATCTATGTTCGCGCGAATCATTCGTGATCCAGCTTCATCTACAGAAGTGAGTATAAGGGTTTTTTATGAATCTTTACAAATAGCCTTTCCTAATGTGCGCTAGTTAGCCAGTTTCGCAGCTAAAGTAAACAGTACTGCTCATTACCCCACGGAAGAGAGGGGTGGGGTCAGCAGAGCTCATTAGCATTTAAAGGGACATGGACTAAAAAACGGCTTGATGAAAACAGAGCTGATTTTGAGAGTGTTAAGTTTTGAGAGTGTTTTTACACTACCACTGAGAAATTTTAAGTATGTTATAGACTTTTCATTAAGACCCTAAAGAATCATATCAATTTGTGGAAAATGGGCATCCGATGACCCCTTTAAAGTGAAATTACTGAACCTACACACATAGGCGTCTGATGTGTAGATTCACATAAGTAACACACGTAAACACACAAGTAATGCAGTTAAATTAAATACCCGAGACCCGAGATACGCCTTCATCACAAATGTGCAGATTTTGCGAAAATAGCAAGCAACCTGTCTTCATGGCAGAAGAGTGGTATTTAGTATAACAATAAACCATTTTACACACGTATAGTACGTCTTTAAACTGATTTTGTTATGGGTTAAATGTTTTAAGACATAAGGCCAGATTTACAAAGAGTAAACCATCTGTTGGTGTTAAAATTGTACTGTCAGGTTTTACTAAATACACGCAGTGAAGAATTAGTGCTCAAAAGGCACAGACACAGTTATTTTTGCGCCTGACCTTATTGAATATGCATTTCTAGGTATTTGTGCCATTATTTAATGCCAAAAAAAAGAATGCCTTAATGCAGGTGGTAATTTGCACTGCTCTTGGTAAATTGTGCTGGAAGTTATAAAAATGAGATGTTGCGTCTGTGTTCTTTAATGTGCACGTGGTCAATAAATCACATGCAGAATTTCCCCGCCCATCAGCGCTTTTATGGAATTGCACTCTAATGCTAATTTGCCCTGTTTAGTAAATCTGGCCCATATTATGTGAATCAACAGTTCAAGGAGACTCCTTTTTCATTGTAAAGTACTCCACGGTCCTCATTCATGACGCTAACACATCACTGCATTACAAAGTCATGCACCTCTAAACAACTACTTTCAATATAGGTCATGCTGCACAATTCTACTTCAGTAGGTGTAGCAACAGGTCAGCATCTCTACACACTAGGCCTGAGTCAGCGATACACACCCAGCCAGCAGTACACAGCAGGGTCAATGGCCTAAACCAAACACTCCATACACTAGGGGATTTGTCCTTTGCACATCTTTTATTAGTGTTTGCCCTCCACAGCTCTGTGCTTTAGAAATTCCCCCCTTAACCATCAGCAAATTCAGTGACCTACAGAATCAGGATTCAATAGACGTTTGCTTACCTGACAAACAAAGGACAAAACACCCCTTCCAGGGAGGCAGTAGATGAATAAGGCATGGGGCATAAGGACCCAATGTGTCAAAACACCACTAAAAGCTGTATGCTCCCCGTCTACCCACAAACTCCATTCCCTTTCTCATTGTTATTTTCTTTTTAAACAGAGAATATCAGAAGCAAGGAATTGAGACAAACACACATTAATTGACACAAGCAGTAAAGAGCACATGGACAGTATCAACTAACCCCTGTGCTGCACAGTCACCGTTATCATTACTGCCCTACTATGTCCCGTGTGTAAAAATAGATGCCCATGACAGGACACAGAGTACTTACGCTTTCTTTATATCGTCATGGGATGCATTTTTCGTCACACCCAGGAGCTCGTAATAATCCCCCATGGCTCAGGTTTTGGGTTTCCACTCCTCTGGATGAGGATAGATTTTCAGCAGTGGCCCTGGAAAGAAAAAGAAGTGAGAGATCTAGTTGAAGAAGACATAAAAGGGGATAATAAAAAGAGGGTGTGTTTTGGTAGTTATGTGGGTGTGTAGCTACTGTGACGGACAACCTCGAAACACCAACTCATGTGAAAGCATGGTTCCACTTTACATTTCATACATAAAAACATTTATCAGGAACTGGCTGATTCATGATTGTATGTGTTATCCATATAGTGTTTCAGTTTGCTTTTGGGGAATATTGTACATTCTTCTTATCAACATAATCCATCCTTTTCTGGTTCAAGCTAAATAAGATACAAAAATGGTAGTATACAAAAACCATTTTCAAATCAAATTTACGGATGTTCTCACACTATTTACTGTATATAACCTATATAACACCTACAAGCCATTTTTAAAGCCAGTTTCTTTGAATCATCTCAGATCAAAACATCTTATCGTGAAGAACAAAATGTCAACTGCTTCCAAACAATCAGGGACCACATAGCCAGTTCCAGTAGCTTTCCAGCTGGATCACATTGGTGTTATTTATATCTGCAGTGTCCTTCAGGACAGGCTCAGAGGTGATCATGGCATAGCACTGGCTTTCCTGTGCATTGTAATAGATGGAATAAACTACACAACCTAAAATCAATGCATTTAGTTCACCCAACAGCTGAGTAGATCACCCAAAAATAAAACATTTCCTGAAAATGTATTTACTATCATACCGTCCAAGATATAGATGAGTTTATTACAGATCTGGAAAAATTTAGCATTATATCACTTGCTCACCAATGGAGCAGTGAATGGGTGCCGTCAGAATGAGAGTTCAAACAGATGATCAATGACTGCAAATAGGAGAAATGTATTCCACCCTTAATTTAATTTTAATTGATACGTACAACATAAACAACTCAGTGTTTTGCTCAGTGCTCTGTTTGCATTTATTTCCCTTTAACTGAATATAAGACAACATTTGTTCAAAATGAATGTTCATTGCTCATGGCTCAAAGGCATAAATAATTCTTACCAAGGCACTGGAAAACACAACATGACTTGTATTGCCATTATTTAAACCTTGGAGCTTAAAAACAGAAAGGAACATTATATCATACCTGTAGGCCAGCCCAGCACACTCAAATTTCACAACAATGTTAGGCAATGTTTAGTCTCTAATAGAGACTAAACATCAGCCGATGGCTGATAGACATGACGATGTTGAGCCGGCATCGTGATTACCCCCCACCCCATACCCCCGCAATCCGCCGCATCCCAATACCGTGTTCGGAAAGAAAATGACGGAACCCCTAAAGGGAATAAATACAAGATGGGAGGAAAATATATATTTCAATGCTTTCTCTTGCAGTTATATCGTTGGGTAATTATACTGTATATAAAACTGCGGGCATGAGGGAGCTGCTATTAATATGCTTGGCAATGAACTGCTTTTGAATGCAAGATCGCTTTTTAGTTTCACTTTCGAGATTCGCGATCGCATTTACTCTGTTTATACTATGGAGCGGCAGTACTTACCACACATTTTACAAGATCAGATTGTCAGTGGTGCTCAGGATCCGCAAATCATTGAATCGTCATCACTGCCAGTCATCTCTCCTTACTCTGTTTATGTGGTAAGTGAAATTTTATGTACTGTAATGTAACAGGCAACCGTTAGCAATTGTTTTCTGTGCCTTTCTGAATATGGATTCATGCTTCGGGCACACCCCCTAACTCCCCCCCCCACCTCCCACTGTCATTGTCCATCACAATGTTTCACTGTAGATATCGTCTGATGCCAATTTTGTTGACATCGCCCAACCTTAAGAAACATCTAATGTACAAATGGCTAATGTACAAAAATAAACACTGAACACGAATTAACCATCAAGACAATTTACAAATTACGAAATTGTCTTGATGGTTAATTAGTGTTCAGTGTTTATATTTGTGTGTGTGTGCCATTTGTACAATTTACAAATTTGAAAATCTGTTCCTGCAAAAAAATACATTAAATTAAATTAAAATACAAAATAGGATTGTTTTTTATTATTTTCATTAATGTGCTGATTTTAGGGTATAATCTGAGAAATTCTGTGGAATGGATTTCAATTTGGAAACCTGTGTTAAGAAGAGCATTCTGTTGGTAACTAAGAGCACAATTAAATTAGAAAAATTATATACTAAATGGACAGAACAAAAGGGTGGTAGATACAGTGGGGAAAAAAATTATTTGATCCCCTGCTGATTTTGTACGTTTGCCCAATGACAAAGAAATGATCAGTCTATAATTTTAATGGTAGGTTTATCTGAACAGTAAGAGACAGAATAACAACAAAAAATCCATAAAAACCCATTTCAAAAAAGTTATAAATTGATTTGCATTTTAATGAGTCAAATAAGTATTTGATCCCCTATCAATCAGCAAGATTTCTGGCTCCCAGGTCTCTTTTATACAGATAAAGGAGCTGAGATTAGGAGCACTCCTTTTAAGAGAGTGCTCCTAATCTCAGTTTGTTACCTGTATAAAAGACACCCTGTCCACAGAAGCAATCAATCAATCAGATGCCAAACTCTCCACCATGGCTAAGACCAAAGAGCTGTCCAAGGATGTCAGGGACAAGATTGTAGACCTACACAAGGCTGGAATGGGCTACAAGAGCATCGCCAAGTAGCTTGGTGAGAAGGTGACAACAGTTGGAAGAAACACAAAATAACTGTCAATCTCCCTCGGTCTGGGGCTCCATGCAAGATCTCACCTCGTGGAGTTTCAATGATCATGAGAACGGTGAGGAATCAGCCCAGAACTACACGGGAGGATCTTGTCAATGATCTCAAGGCAGCTGGGACCATAGTCACAAAGAAAACAGTTGGTAACGCACTACGCCGTGAAGGACTGAAATCCAAGATCAAAGGGTATCATCAAAAAATAGAAAAAAGGTCTGCACACTGTTAATCTCCCTTTATTCAAAAAAAAAAAAATTAAAAGTGGCAATGTTTCGGTCAAAGACCTTCATCAGGCAAACACACATATATGCAAAGGCAACAGCTCAATAAGTCCTCAGATTCAAACAGAGTTCCAAATGATTACACCTGTTAGCAATCAAAGTCAATCATGTGAACAGCTATAGTATATCCCAATTGAAACAAGACAACCACATTGAGGCAAAAATTTAAATACAATCACAATATCAAAAAAAATCCCCAAACAAAATCAGCTCTACAGACATCAATCCGTTCTGTTGCATGTTGCTTTAAATGCTAATGAGCTCTGCTCACCCCGCCCCTCTCTTCCGTGGGGTGACAAGCCGTACTCTGAGAGACTGTTTACTTCAGCCGCAAAACTTGCTAACTAGCACATTATTAGGAAAGACGATTGCAAAGATTCATAAAAAAAAAACCCTTATACTCACTTCTGCTGTAAATGAAGCTGGATCACGAATGATTCGCTTGAACATAAACGCATTTAGGTAGATCGGGGGGTACATAGGTAACACAGGTACATAGGTAATCCACTGCGTCTTCAGCGGCTCAGATGTCGGGAGTAAATGACAACTGCTATGTTCATTATTACATCCAACAACAAAACACCTCAATTGCTATGGCAATTGCTATTCTTGTCTACTCCTGCTCCAGCGTCGAAACAATGGCATTCAGACTGTTACAGCTCACTCAGGTGGGTCTAAGTTAAAACGCTAATGTCAATCAACTATTGTGGGAGCGGCCTTCGTCCGTGTGACGTCACACAGACAAGAAGCTGAGAATGGCCCGATTTGAAAAACGGGATATTGTTTTTAGGGATTAAATAAAACCACTGGGTGGATTTTATTATTATAGGGCAGATGTGTACACTACACACACTGCCAACACACATTTATGTTCAAACAACATGTAAAAGTGAATTTAGCATCCGATGACCTCTTTAATACTCACAATACACCCCCACTATTTCATCTGCTCTTTTTAACCACCACTAGATCATTAAGTGCTTTTCTTTTAAACCACACCTTCTGCCCCACAGCCAACATTCCTGACTCACAGCTCCAGTCAATCTGGTTAACCTTTTTGAGACAGCCTCTTCATGGAAACACACTTTTAAGCAACAGTCCTCCCTTCATCATCATCATCTTTCCTCTGTTCTATCTTCTTCCAAATCTCTTTTGAACATTCCTTAACTACTTGTCATGAAACAGCAGTCAGGGCAAGCTCACAAATGTGTGAACAGATGTGAAATGGCTGCTGAATTCTCTGGAGCTTGTTTTCTGGCTTCTCATATTGGCACTAAAATGAGGCTGTCAGTTCAGCTCACAGCAGATCACCTGACTGCAATAACTTGCGCCAAATCTGACCACTGCTCAGCCATTTTTGTTGGCGGAAACTGGTTCAGTGGTTTAAATGGCTAAATTAGACTTTTACATGTGAAAGGCAAAGAAGTACACAACAGGAACAGTCCTAAATAAGCCAGTATGATAGGATCGGGATGTAGGTGTGTTTACAGAGATGCTTGGAGGCAAGATCTGGGGCCCGTTTCAATAAGGAGGTTCAACCAACTCTGAGTTTAAACTTGAACTCTGAGTTGACTTACTCTGAGATGGGAAACTCAGAGTTTTCGGTTACAGAACAGCTGAACTGAGTTAGTTTACTCAACTCTAAGTAGGTTGACTCTGAGTTAAGCGCGTGCACCACGACTATGAAAAGTCATGATCAGTGGAGCGCCGAAATTACGATTCACCATGGCAACAGCTCCCGCCAAAAAGACGTCAGCGCGCGTACTTCCGTCAATGCGTAACTTTAATTCTTAATAACTGTCAATAACTTAATAACTGTTATAATATCAGAGGTGAAAACTGTAAATTATTGAATTAATATTCATTTTAATGGTATCCCATGGCCACAAAACAAAAAAAAAAAAAGGGAAAAAAACAGAAAAAAGAAACAAGAACGTGGCAGCAGCTAAAAATGAAGTATAAAAACACAATTCAATCAAGGTAAAGCTTTAAACATGAAAGGTTCATGGGTGTGGGCTAAATGACTTTTAGTTTTTTGACAAACATTTGACATTAAATATCATTTAGTGTCTATTTCAATGCGCTGCAGCTTTTTCCACATAGTCTAACACTCTTTTCACATAATTAAATATTCTCTAATCCAACCTGTTACATTTCTTAATTAGAATAATAAAATTAACTACTGACTTGTCGACAGCAAGAAGGCAGAGGGAGAACCTGCACCAGCACCACTGACAGATGAAGAGGAGATGGAGTATTGGAAGATTTCTAAAATCCAAAAGTAAAAAGAATAACTTTTGCTTTTGTATTAGGAAATAAAGATGACCAAAAACTTGTGAATAATTTGTTTATTTAACAGCTGTGGTGGTGGTTATGGCTCGTACTACCCCTCCATCTGGCATCCTTCCATTCCATACAGTAATCAGTTTCATTTTCAGAAGGTGCGATGGTGGGGATATGCTTGTCATCAATGCATCCAACCACACTGGAAATCCTGAAGGAAATTCTGATTATTGGGTTACTTCCAGAGGTCACAGAAAGATGTTATCAAGTGAACGTCATTTATCAGATTAGCCTCATTTAAACCGATTTCTACACCACTGACCTACAGTCCTGTGAAACTCCTCTTTGACGGATTTGTGCCCAGGAAAAAATTCTCAGAAAGAGCGTGAGAGCGATGCACACTTTCCTTAAAATCTGCATACAGGACTTATAATGTGCTCTGCATCTCCGATGTTTTAAAGAAAACTACCATTTAAAATGGTACCGCTCAAATAAATATGTACATGAATACGGTGTAAAAAAAATTATAATAAAATAAATAATATAAGGTATTTAGTCTTGTTTCCATGAAGGGGAGGGGGGGGGGAAATCACTTAAATTAGTTTATTTTATTTTGCAAATTATCTGGCAATGGGGTAAGAAATTAAAAATAGCCTATTCTTGTTTCCGTTTGCATTAAGATTATTTTTCTTACCCTATGGAGAACAATTTTATATTTTAACAAGACTAAATATCTAGATCATTTTTCATCTATAGAAAATGCATCTTAACTTAAGAATTTTTAAACATTTGTACTTGAAATAAGACAAAAATACTCAGTAAGAAAAGCAATTTTGCAGCGTGAATGAATGAATGAGGTATTAAAACATCGCTTACACTTTAAAAAGGGGGAGGAGATGGAAAGAAACTCTGGGTTTACCGAAGAAAACCTGCTCCCGACCAGGTTAGGTTCAGAGAGTAAGTTACCACGGTAACTGACTCTGAGTATAAGTTACCTCTCTTTCAGAAACGGGCTTGACTTACCCTGCTTTCCCGGGTTTGACAAACCTCCCATTTTGAAACGGAAAACCCAGAGTTTCCCTGATTTCAGGGTTAACATACTCAGAGTTTTCACTTAACCTCCTTTCTGAAACGGGCCCCAGATCAGCAGATTAAATAGCTGGATTTGTTGGCCAGGTGTTCCCATTATAATTACAATAACAATACAATCTGCCAATGTGGCCATTTGGGGGGTTTTTTCTTTCTATGAGAGAGACTTTTTGACGGAGCATGTGTTTGTCAATGTGACTAACAGTTGAGGCACTGCTACCTAGGACAATGGAAATCAATATTTGGCAAAGGTGTGACAGACTGAACCAGTGGACAGCTTGATGCACTGCTTCTGTGTTTGAGGTTTATGGCCAACTGACACAAGTTTCTGACTACGTTACTATAAGAAAAAAATTAGCTTTCTCCTTCTGTCTTTAAACAAGTATAGTGACATTCATTGTGGAAATTTATAGAACAACGACATACACTTCCTTATAGTAGCTGTCTGGCAACCGAAGACTTTTTGCAAGAGCAACGTGTTTGTCCAAAAGAGACTGTAATACAAAAAGACGTGACAGTATATGTACCTCCTGTAAATTCTTGAAATGACTATATAGTGCCGGATCATTAAACCTGTTTTAAGTACTATGCAACAACTGAACACACTAAACCAATGTGTTTACTATAATAACAATGATATAAAATAAATATTTTGTTTCAGTCACAGCAAGCAGCATAATTAAGTATTTTTACAGCTAAAATAACTAGAAGTGGTTGACTTGAAGCCTTAAACAGTTTCAAACAAACTGTGCCTCCTCTTATGTTGAAATCAAGGTGGATAGTGTTAAACAGACCATAGTTCACAACATGTGACCCTGGACCATAAAACCAGGCATAAGTAGCATGGGTATATTTGTAGCAATAGCCAAAAACACACTGTATGGGGCAAAATTATCAATTTTCCTTTTATGCCAAAAATCATTAGGATATTAAGTAAAGATCATGTTCTATGAAGATATTTTGTAAATTTATACCGTAAATATCAAAACTTACATTTTGATTAGTAATATGCATTGCTAAGGACTTAATTTTAAAGGCAATTTTCTCAATAGTTTGATTTTTTTGCACCCTCAGATTCCAGATTTTCAAATAGTTGTATCTCGGCCAAATAATGTCATATCCTAACATCAGTGGAAAGCTTATATATTCAGCTTTCAGATGTTGTATAAATCTCAATTTCAAAAAATTTATGACTGTTTTTGTGGTCCATTGTCACAAATACTCAATGTATTTAATTTAAAGAAACACATCAAGCTTATCGTCATTCTTTCAATATAAGAACGCTAGCTCAACTACAACATCTGTTATAGCAGATGAGTTTAAGAAAGAGAAACACTAGAACTTCCTGCTAAAAGTGAAAACCGAGAAGACTTCAGGTACTTTCCGCTAAACACTGTGTCCAATCTTCAGATCATTTTCTAGATTGTTCCCAGTCCTTATGTTGCTCTACATTAGGATCTCTTTAAGTTTGTGCATAATTTCTATAAACACCAACAGAACTGATCGTGGAAACAATCTCCATCACGTCTCAGGTTCATATGACATTTGATTGACACAAGATTACAGGTGTGACTGTGATCAGACGCAGAAACTTCTAGAAACTCAAGCCAGTTTCAAATCGTTTCACATGCACGCATAACACACATAAATAAAAGAAACTATTTGATAATTGCATGTAACACTGATCATTTTCCATCCTATTGTCGCTGTTATTGAACTTATAGGCGAGCGCGCCAAGGATGCTGTCTGGTTAGGTAGCCGACTAGGTTTTGAAACAGACTGCAAATGTTTTTCATCTCCTTTTCATAGCAAACCGAAAAACTTTTAACCAACTTTAAACTCACCAATCTTATGTAACAGAGACAAGTGTCCTTATCCCGCTGCTTTATTCGGACCTCCGCTGTGTATCCCAAAGATGAGGTCGAGTTTCTTTATTTGTAATACTACCCCTGAAGGAATTCTTCTGTTTGGTCCGAAGTCTGTCCGTGTATAAACTAGGCTCAAGTGATCAGAAGAAGCTCCCTGTGTGACAGACAGGGATGAGCAGATGTGTGACTCTAGTTGGGATGTCGCTAGTGTTCTCCAACACTCCGCCGACCTCTATACAGTGACATGATTCTAGTGCACTTTCGTCACTTCCTGTTACTCAAACAGCTGAAGGAGATTGCTCAGTAAGTGCGATGTGTCAGCTAAATTGTTTTGTAACATGGGGAAATGTCAAAAGACTTCTTGAGAGAAACGGATTCATTTTATATACGTTTCAGCAGATCTGTGCATTAAGCTATAGAAAGAAGGCAAATATTTACATAATCCATCAGTGAAAATAAATCTTTTTTGTTTTGTTTTTTTTAATACATTTTTTTTTTTTTTTTTTACGTATGATAAGAAGAGACCAGCTGAGGTTAGTGAAGCATGCTCTTGAGGTCCTGTGAAGTGGAAAGTGAAAGTGCAGCTTCACCTTTACAGATGGAGGAAAGGGTGAGGTCAGGAGAGGTGTGATCTGTGACTGCTGCTCTCTCTCTGGGTGTGTGTCTGAAACCAGCTCTCGCAATGCCCAGTCAGTCACCAGATCTCCATGTTTAATAAGCTAGATTCTAGAACAAATCCATATGACTTTTTTGTGCTAAGCATGCAAATTATTTAGTGACCGCAATGTGTATTTAACCGCTCCTCCAAATGTATTTTTTATTTGTCCCAGAATTATGGCTATTATAGGCACAGGCAGATATGTTTGTTTACTTCAGAATTCAACCAAATGATTGCATCTTAGTAGGCAGGATGTGATGCAGGCATTTAATTCTTGTTGCCTCTACCTCTCCTGCTGCCGCCTGTGAAGGTCTGGACTGGAGGTTGAAGATGAGGAATAAGGATGATTATTCATGAGTGTATTTTTATTTAATTTTTTTTGCGAAAGAATGTTCCAAAATGCTTGTTCTGGAATTTGATTTAGGACTTGATTCAGACATTTTGCCGCTTATCCGCTCTCCCTGAGTTTACCCATGTTAGAACTGGCTAAGAGAGCATTATGCTAATTCAGACAGACGTCAAAAGTAGTAAAAAGTCAGAAGAATGTGTTGAAAGAACATCTGGTAAGGCTGCATTCTGTTAAAGAATGTTAATGTGTGAAAGTGCAGCAGAATCCCTTTGGTTTCATTCTGTTCCCCTGAGTATTTACTACTTAAAATGGCTTAAAATAAGTGGGTAATTATTTTTATTTGTTAGCTGAAATGCTTTATCGTGTTAATTCTTATTACACAATAATTGTGGAAACACTCATACTTTTAAATCTAATAACATTTCATATTTGAACAGGGGCTTAACATACGGTTCAAACCGTAAAAACAGTATAATGATATCAGATAAATTACAAAATTACTAAAACAGACAAGTTTCTCAAGCTGCATAGGAATCTCCAGAAGTGAATAAAACATTCAGAAAAGTATTCAACTATAGTGGCAGTGTAATATAGGCACGTGCACCTGCATCATGTCATATTTCTCATTTAACAGATATTGGGAGACAAGGTGAAGAAAGAGATTAACCCTTTCACACGTGAGTTTAAAATATTCTAGCTGAGCCCCCAGCGTAAGTTTTTTTAGGCGACCGTTATTTTAGAATGTATAGCCTTATTGTTTCCATGGCGACGCGTCATGCTTGTCATGTGACACCGCAGCCACAATAGCGCTGTGTGACACATGGATCGCTTTTATTTCGTTTTTCCTTTTTTGATTATTAATATTCACAAACATTACTTAGAGATTTTCTCTTGATTTTGAAATATGTGCAAGTAAATGTATTTGGTAATTTAAATACTTTTGTTAATCAGTTGATCTATAACTGGTGATGGGCTACCATGTTTGTTCACGCTGAATCCGAGCTGTAGGATTAACAACATGTAAATTCATCCTCTCCTCCCGAAACACGTTAAAGTAAGTCTCCAGTTAAACTGGGAGAAGAGCAGAGTAAACTTTAAAGTTATCTACACAATCTGTATATGATATCAATAAAACGTTGTCAGATTATATTTGTAAGGATCATTATTGCTGCTTCCACAGACATCAGCGTGTATTTTACAATCTATAAATGTGTGCTTTTGCTAGTACTTATGTGTATTTAAATCTCTGAAACCTAAAATAAGCATTATATGGTTGAAAACACTGAATATTTGTGTTAATATCACAAGCGCTCAGCGCGTGCGATCTGGCTCTGCGCCAGCCAAAGCGCGAAAGCAGATTTGAATTTCAGCAGTTGATGACGTGACGCACTGAACGTTCTAATCACACCGGTGTGATCGTACGCTCAAGGGACCAGCCAAGACTGATCACACCGGTGTGATCGTACGCGTTAAAGGGTTAAAAATCTTGTACAAATACTGCGTGAACATTAAAAGATGTGGACATATAGATATTTGGGTGTTCCAGCTACAGCTTTAAAGCTGTGTTCTGTACTGCTGTATTATCTAGGAAGCACGTGCTGCATTTCTAAGTATTGGCCAGCAGATGGTGAACATTTCTTTCTTTTGATCATGCATTCATGTATCCATTTAACCACGCTATTAGTGCACTATAGCCAGTGAGATAATACCAATATGTGTATTTTCTAATATCAATGATTCATTTAGACTCTTATTTTGTAATAACAGAGGTCTTGGTTTATAAATGCTGCATATTAAAACTGAAACAAAATTTCTTTCTAGTTGTCAAAAAACCTCCACAGGGAGGCACCCTTGGTCTTCTAATGATGTACGAATTTCTGTCCATTTTTATATGCGGCTGTTGGTTTTTATGAAGGATACATTAAAAATTAAGTTAACTGTAATCACGTTACTGTCAATTCTTTCAGTTTTACAGTATTTACATTTTTGAGCAAACTGTAAAACTGACAAGTTAATATTTCATGTATAATCAATTCAGGTTCTATGTTATTGATATCTATCTATCTATCTATCTATCTATCTATCTATCTATCCAGATGTGTGGAAAATCAGGTTGCGTCCAAAATAAAAAACCCTCAAGCTAAGACATCCCAGGTGAATAATGGTTAAAAAAAAAAGAGTAAATAATTACATTAAGAATTGCTAACATGTTTTTGTATTTCAAGTTTTCTGAAGTTTAAATATGCAAATTGCGCATAATCTAATTAAATATGCTCGAATTTGCATACATTTCCAGAACAAAAATTTGAACATTGGATATAGCTAGGTTCATAATTCTTGTTTCATTTTGTAGACATATTAGTGTCATAGGTCTTTAAAGAGGGGATTCAGGATATCCCTTTAATAAATAATAAAATGTTGTATAATTATACATGAGCAAACCCATCTGTAAAACCTTCAGAATATGGATAGGAATAAAACTCTAAAGTTTATGTAAGTGCTACTGAAGTGGGAGTTTCTGTACATGACAATGATAAATTATATATATAAATTCTAGATTTAATACATGTTTTACAAAACCCAATTTCTTTAACACAGATTATGACAGTCTACATTAGAAATCTTTTCACTCCCTTTTAAAAAAAAGCAATCAGACCCTGTTAAATGTAAAGGGTTTTATAAAACCCATTAATTGTTCCTAATGAATTCTCTGAAATGAAATCTTTAAGCTTTCATATTCGGGTGTGAAATGACTTGACCCTAAGTGCAATAATAACATTTCTAAAAGCTATATAAAATACCTTTGGTATATCTTTGCATGTGGATGTGATTGATGACCAGAGGCATTAAGTTTGCGAGATATAATCCATTATAAGGTAATAGGCCCAAATAAATCTCCCCATAATTAAGACCAATCCTTCATAGCTATAGGACAAGTTGGTTTTTTAAGACCCAATTACCCCCGTCTGAGACTGCTGCTAAAAGCTGGAGATTTGGTCAGAGAGGGAGGAGTCTAGAGGCTGAGGCTGGCAGAATATATGGAGATGATCCAAGGAGGAATAAAAAGTTCCCCCTGCTCTCCGGCCATCTCTTGCTCTCATAGCAGGACCCTATTAGATTTATGTCAAACGCACACACCCTTAATTTATGTTGTACAGATAATGCATTTGTGGTCTCGACTAGCCTCCTTTCTTGTTCCATCACTGGATGTTTCTTTAATTATATGTCAAAGGCCATAAAACTCCAAATGAAATTCTCATCCCACAGCTTTTTCTTAAATATTCCATTTTAACAAAAAATGCTGATATCTCCAGTGCAAAGAAAAACTCAAAACATATTTAATCACTGCCATACACTCTGATACACAGACTGAACACCTGTCTTTGTCATTCTAAAAAATCATTCAGGGCACATACACTTAAAGTCGGTAAACGCACATCTTTACACAAACTGTGCTTGTCCTTTCTCATCACCAACATCAAGACAAACTCTAAACATCAGTGTTTGTAAACAATCAGATATTCAGCACCTGTATGAAGTCATATATTCTCATATAACAGATGTTGGGAGACAGGTTATTACTGACAGGTGAAGAGAGAAATTAAAAGTCCTGTACAAATGCTGAACGTGAACGTTAAAAGATGTAGACAGATACATATTCACATATCCATCATCATCAGCTCTCTGCAAACCAAGCAACCAACCAACATGTCCTTACAGCCATGCTGAACCCAGTTAAGTAGTAGCAGCAAAAAAGGCAACTAGAGGATGCTGACAGGAAATACTTCAATCCTCTTCAGTTTACTGAATTGTTCTGTGCTACAGCAGATGTTGGAGTAGTGTCCAGTACACAGGCCTTGGCTTTGAAGACTCACTTTTCCTTCACTCATCAATTGAACTTAAAAATCCCCCCTTGAACCACTTGAATGTCTTCAAAGTCTGTTTTTATTTTATTGCACAAATGTCAGCATCATGTCCATTGCTATAATGCCAAGGCCCAATGTGTGGAATACGATTACACAATTTAATTCACAAATTCTTTTTTCTCTATTAGGTGAATGTCTACCTGAATCAGCCAATTCAAGTCATTACATGATTAAAATAAGACGACTACACCATTTTCTGTGCTACTGTTCTACCACCCCTGTTAGCATCCTGCCATGACTCTAATCTATTAAACGCTTTTGTTGGTGGCACATTAACCATAAAATCATTTTTAGCCTGGAAAATTAATAGCTCAGAGTTTTCAGTGAATGCTACACCGTTATTAGCAAGCCCTGTATCAAGGCATGCGCATTTGTATAGCTGAAGCGGTGTGACCTAAAACCAAGCCAACTCTTTATTATACTGTACTGGAGAAGTTTCAGTCATGCTGTTACATTGGAGAAGCTTGTTTAGCTTGTTCTTGAGTTAGCGAGGCAAATGCATGCATTTTATTGGTAGACACTCAAACTGTGCTGCACTATGGCGACAAAGAGCAGTTGAAACCATAAAACGACATTGTCTAAAAACATCCATTCTGCTGTTAGAAATGCAAAACCAAGGAAAATCTACAAGTAAATTTTGCGTTGCCATTTTATTCCCTCTGTATATCCGACATTCAGATGTTCCTGTTCAATGTTAGTGCTTTTTATCAATGGACGCCGCCTTGGATGTTGCTTTGAATTTATAAATGCGTTATTTACAAGATTACTTTCTTTGAAGTAAAAATAAAACTGAGCATATATTTGTCCGTGCCAAAACTTCAAACTGTCTGTTTCCCAGCACCTTCTCCAAATCACTGTAGATCCACACAGACACACTGTCTGTCCATTCCGATCATTTCCTATCTAGTCTCCACGACAAAAGCCGAATATTCTTGTCTGGGTTTCAAGGCCATCTAGGAGTTGACGTATTCCTCAGCTGAGCTCAAAGCCAGCAGAGGATTCAATAGCATAGAGCAACTTGTTCCTCATTTGCTGAGGCTCACAGAACTCTGGCAGCTTGAGAAGGTTCATGCAAGTGCTAGCGGTAGGGAGACGCTCCAGGTCAGTGCCTCCGTTATGGATGCAAAAGGCTGGGTACAGCTCCTAGAGACAAAGAGAAAGTCTGAACGTCAATGACAACGTAAAACAATACTCAACAAACACATTTGATAATACACATGGAAGAAATAAAAAAAAAACTATTTTCCAGTGACAAAATAAATCATTTTAATCAAGTGAATGTGAGATTGCAATGTTTATCAAAAAAATAAATAAATAAATAAATGTACAAAACATGTATTTTTGAGTTGGGTAGCAAGCAAAACACAACATACAGAGTAACCAATGTTGTCCAATTCACTTTTTGAGCCAGTTCTTTTAATGAGTTGGTCAAAACACTCAGACGTTACTGGGTTAAATCAGTCTGACACATCTTTCACCTTCATCTTTTCACACTCATTGAATCACTCAGGGCGGTTACCGAATCAACATCTGACTCACTGCAAGTTATGATTAATTTCAGTTATGACCGTCTAGAAATGAAGCAAGCATTGTGTACTTGTATAGTTGACCTAAAAATGAGCATTTGCTTAAAAATGTACTCACCTTCAGGCCATCCAAGATGTAGTTGAGTTTGTTTATTCATATGAACAGATTTGGAAAAATGTAGCATTATATCACCAAGAGATCATCTGCAGTGAATGGGTGCTGTTAGAATGAAAGTTCAAACAGCTGATACACAATAATCCACACGCAATTCACACAACTCTTCTATCAAGAAACAAATCTATCAGTAAGGCACTTTAACTACAAGCCATCGCTTCTGACCAAAAGTCCATTATCCATAATAATAACATTTCCTACAGTAAAAAAGTCCATCACCTATCACATCAAAATCCATTGACCTATTGGTTTTGGACTGATTTTGTTTGATCTGTGCAGATTTCTCTCCTGATTCAGATGAGATGCTTTTTCACTGAAGAAAAGCAATATTATGGATAGAGGACTTGAGTTTTAGCCCTAAGCAATAGTTTGAAGTTAAAACCTCTTGATGGATTTGTTTATTACAAACACTCAGCTTTTCACTTCACAAGACATTAATTGATGGACTGAAGTCGTGTGGATTACTTGTGAATTATTCTGATGTTTTATCAGCTGTTTGAACTCTACTTCTGATGGAACACATTTACTGCAGAGGATTCATTGGTGAGCAAGTGGTGTAATGCTAAATTTCTCCAAATTTGTTCCGACAAAGAAACAAACTCAACCGCATTTTGGATGACCTAAGGGTAAGTACATTTTCAGAAAATCTTCATTTTGAGTAAACTATTTCTTAAAAATCAGTGTTGGATCACACAGTGTAACATTGTGTCTACACTGGTCACGAATATTGACGTGCCACACCGTACAACTTAACACTGAAGTCAAAAGTTTCAAATCCAATTGTACTGTTGTCAGAATTAGCACAAACACATGGAAGATGTCAGAAATAAAACGGGGCATCAGTATACTGTCAGAGTCTCATAGCACCGCATTCAGTGTAGACAGAACCACTGATTACAAGTTGTCTTCATTTATGTCAAGTGACTGTACTGACTAGTTGTTTAGTAATAAATTTGAATTAAAAAAATATATACTCATACACATTTTAATATAGCAGCATCTGTGCAGATAAATGCAACAAACTACAGCCTGATATCACACTGAGGCAAAATCTACACTTACAACTTTTCAGATCTGTGAAAGGTTACTGGAAGAACAACAAGATAGGCCTAATGAAAAAATTCTCCACGTGGCTGCAAGGCTCAACCCCAAAATGAACCTGATTAAACCTGCTTTAACGGGCCAATTTTTCTAACAATTAAGGTATTAAAGTATCGTTGCTTATCGAGAAAGTGTCACGATGGGAGCCATCATTTTGAAAAAAGGGTATCCATCATCTTTTTTAAATAGCTCTCCGTGACAGGGCTATTTCTCCCCTAATGAATTCTGGGGTGTTTAACGGCACCTAATTAAGGCTGAGCTGGCTGAAGAGGTAGACGAAGTGGGAGGCCATCTCCCCTTGATCTGTCTCTCTTCGTCTTTTTCCTCTTACTCCTCCTTTCCATCCGT
>JAFVLL020037589.1:0-12549 GCA_021397915.2 Tor tambroides | reverse complement strand
GGGGTCTCCGTTTACTTCTCCTTCCTTTTGATCAGCCTGAGCTTCTCTCCTGAATGGCTAAAGATATGCCTGACTACATATGTATTACAATCCCAAGCCAAAGTAGAAAATGTACTGAAGGCTTTGAGGGCATTTCTCATAAGACACATTGTGCGGCAGGATGTTATTTTCAGTCTGCTCGGTGGGGTATCCCGTATTTATTGTGGGTCGTTGTAAAGGCAGAGGTCTGATGTGATAAGAAGCTATGGAGCGCTGCATTGCTGCGGCTGCCGTCCCCTCCCCTTCACCCCGCCACGCGCAAACCCGGGGATTCCAATTTCTTTCAGGATATCTTAGCTCAGCTTCCAAGCTGCCCCCACTGTGATTTTTGGAATATCTCACCTTTTTATTCCTCCTTCCTTGACAGTAAACTGCTTTCAGACGCTTCAAGGAGAGATCCTCCTTCCCGTCAAGAGGAGCCTTTGAAACACGCCACTCTCAGGCAGTGTTTGTGACTCTGGTTTCCCAGTACAAATGATTAACAAATGATTCCAGCCATGTGGAAGCAGGGGCTGCTATGTGTGATGAAGGGAGAGCCAGGAGCTCACTGATCATCACAACAACATAAAGAACCCAAACATGTAAAAATACTGCAGTATGAGCTTTCAGGTCACAGTGGAATTAGATGAAGTGGCTGATCTCTGTAGGTTTGTGACCAAATAGACAAAAATTCAGAGAGCTGGAATACAGATGTCAGCTAAAGAAAATGAAGTCACACTTTGTTTACAATCGCAAGTCAGTTTTAAAAGGACTTTAAGGTTCTAATATTATGGTAACAGGTCCCACTTTATATTAGGTGGCCTTAACTAGTATGTACTTGCATTTAAATTAATCATTTGATACAATGCACTTATTGTGTACATATTGGACATCTTTTTACATTGTACTTATATTTTAAAAATACCTATATGTAGTTACATCTGAAATGAATTTCTGTAATTACATTTATAATTACACTGTTGACCCATCACTTACACCTTAACCCACTCTTAAACCTACCTATACCACCAAACCTGTCCCTAACCTTACCCATATCCCACCTGAATAGCAGCAAAAGTGTTTTGCAATACAATATGACCACAATAAGTACATTGTACTTATTTTTTGATGTAAATACATAGTAGTTAAGGCCACCTAATATAAACTGTGACCTGTTAACATCATATTTACTGTATCGCAGCGCTTTCTGGAAGCATCATGTCCATTCAAACTTGTTATATTCTTGGAGCCAAGGTGATTTTTACAGGGTTTCTGCAGGTCTTAAAAAGTCTTAAATTTAAGCCTGGAATACACTACATGATTTTTGCCCTGATTTTCCCAGATTTTACAGTCTGAACAAGTTGACACTAGTTGAGGAAAGTCAGAGCCAGTCTGCAGATTTAAGTTGACAGATTCCACAGAAAATCACATAGTGTATGATGGTCACAGACTTCGATTTTTTAGCTTCAGACTTTGATTCCATCCAGTTGGAGGATATCAAACATGTTTGATATTTTCAGCCGATTTTAGAACACATTTTGTTTTCATTTGTCATGCATCTCCTAGCAACAAGGCACACGTTTCTGCGTGAGTTGTGATCGGAACAACTGTAAAGCCTGGTAGTGTATGATCCTCGGTCGTGTAGTGTATGATGCCCAGTTTTCCTTTATCACTATTTACAAAGTCAGTAAGTGTATGATGCCTAGTGTTTTAAAAATCTGTTCAGATTTTAAAAGTCGTGTAGTGTATTCCAGCCTTTAGTCGTATCAGTTTAAGGTGATAAAAAGTCTTAAATGGTACAAGAAAGTCTTAACTGTGATTTCAAGAGGTCTTAAATTTGGGGACAGAATGACAAGAATTGAAATAGGCCTATAGTTTTATGATTGAACAAAAGGCTATTTGAAGTGCTGTGCATTTCAAAGTCAGGTGCTGTGTTGCTTTGTATACTGCGGTTACAGAGGAAATATTATATTTCTGCTGTTCCGAAGGCGCCACCTGCTTGCAGAGAATGAATTAGCATTTTCAATATGCGCTTCTGCTGATTTGGTTCAGACCAAAGTGAAAATCGACCCATATTTTTACCCAGCAAACAGACAGTTGTAAATGTGAACCGGTGGACTTTTGACTCATCCATTTTCTTAAAAATGGTTTACATTTACATTTAGTCATTTAGCAGACACGTTTATCCAAAGCGACTTACAAATGAGGACAATAGAAGCAATCAGAATCAACAAAAGAGCAATAATATGCAAGTGCAATGACAAGTCTCGGTTAGCCTAACGCAGTACGGTGCAAGTTTTTTTTAAGGTTTAAATTTTAATGGTTGAAATGTGAAGTTTATCATTTTATAAAAATTTTTGTTTTGTGAAAACCTGTACCTGAACTGTAAATCATGCTTTTTACAGTCATTTTATATATACATTTTATATGTTACAATAGACATTGGCCTACCTAGCTGCTATGGTATTCATTTTATTTGTACAGCTTTTAAAAGGGTCTTTAAAAAGTCTTAAATTTGATTTTAAAATTATACCCTGTTTAAGTTCATTTACCATTGATAATTAAGTTGCATGATAATTTAAGGTAAAAAAAAAAGGTATTTAAAAATAGTTTTAAACAAATCCCATTCATTGTATGTTAAAATTTGTAAATCTGTAGCACATTCTACAGATCATTTGCCTTGAACTGCAAATTTGTAATTTTCCCATATTTGTTCTTCAAAACTTTTGTTTGATTATTTTGTGTGACTTTGTTTATCCTTGGATATCAAACCTGATTTCCTTCTGTTCTGGCAATCACTGACTGTTAAGTTGATGTTTGCGTTTTGTTTATTTAAATACCTTTAAATAAAAAACATACTTTTAAAAAAGTAAAAAAAAAAAAAAAAAGTGAAAGCCTTGGAGTAAATTCACCAACAACAGGTGAACTTTACCACTGCATTAAACCTATTTTACTCAACTTAAGACAGAATAATACTTCTCTGTGGAATAAGTGTCATAAATTATGATCATATGTTGCAGTTTCAGTCTTTAATTTTTTTTAAAAATTCAAATCTTTTGGAAGCTTTCTTTTTTTTTTTTTTTACAGTGTTTTATAATTTTCTGGAGTGATAACAATGTTTTTTTTTCTCTCTTTCTAGGTGTTGGTGTATTCACTCCTCAAAAATTGATGTTGAGTGCCTGTACTGAGGCAGGATGCACCAACAGTTCACAGGTTACCCTGTTCACAGGTCAGTTGCCCCCCACACATGTAGAGCCACCCATAATGACTGTACTGGATGCCCGCAGTATCCACATACAGTAAGTACGAAAACATTTTTTGTCCTTTAAGGACAAGCACTTTTAATATTATGAGATTACAATAATTATATAAAGGTTTGTTTTGTATCTATGATTTTTGTTTTTTAATCATATTTTTTAGAGCAAAATAGTTAGGCTGTTTTCCACCCTCACTAGGTCCGTCCTTGGATGGCACGCACACATGCACACTAACGAGGCATGAACGGGAGTGAAGGTGGTCGTTCTCACCTTTTATATGACAATGTTTTATCAGAGAGATACGCTAATGAGGTGACGGACATTTGCTCTCTGTAAGAGGACGAAACACATCTCATGTCTTGTTATTCCTCACCATTATACTAAAACTAAGCTCCGCATGTCAAACCATAACCCTCTGAAGATACAATGTAACCCCTGTTTAAAAAAAAAGTCCACACCACAAAAATCTCACACTAGAGCGATTTATCTGACCAACCCGTATGTCAAATTTGAGAAGCTGTCCCTATCCACAGCGTGGGTGCATTAATCAACTGAGTGTTTTCCATATAATCATAAAGTACGCCCCTTCCGCCAGTCATGCCATTGGCTGTTTGTCCTTATTGTCTTTGCGTGTCCTCTGGCTGCAGTTGAGCAACCAGGGGAATGGAGCAACAGAGCAGGCCTTGATTTAGGGGCTAATGCTCAACTCCTTTCCCCCCTTCGCCGGACCGTCTCATTGGACTGTATGAAAACGCACAGTCTGACCTTCTTCCGGCCTGTTTAGCATGCAGAATTTTCTCCAGCATTTGACCCCCGCCGCTTGACTTAGTGAGAGAAGAGAGGAAAAAAAGAGTCCGCACAAGATTCTTCCCAGCAGGCTGAACCCCGGGCCTATAGCAATCTATGTGAAAGCCTTTAGAGGTTCATCTTCAGCTGCCCCGTCGCCATCACTTAAGAACTATCCTGAGAGGGCACCATGCCACACAACAACGCGAGGGGACGAGGAGAGAATAGAAGAAGAGCGAGAGAGAACTGTTAAGGGGCAATGGGGAAACTGAACTTATGTACACTTTGTTTTAAGCCAAGAGAGATGACAGAAGCGCTCCGGCGCATTTCCCATCAGAAAGAAAATGTCATCACTATACTGAATGATCACAGGTGAGGAGAGAGCGAGAAGGAGAGGGCCACGAGGAGAATATATATTTGAGCTGTCACCTACACCGCGGCAAAATCCACCACCAGGTCACTGCCATCAGAAAGCGGCGATTAAATTACTCACACCGCTCCACCTTTACCGGGCTGCCCGAGGAGGCCTGTAATACCTGGAGAGAGAGCTATCCTTTGGCATTCCCATTCGTCTCAATGGCATTCGCTCGGTTGTCTCCCTGAAAGCACGCAATTTAAAATCTGACATCTTTATTTAACGGTGCTCAGGATGTTTTGACCAATCAGCTGAGCAGTAAATATGGCAAATGATGTCATGACAGTTGTGATTGGCATGTGCGCAGTCTCAAACCCTTTACTAGTAACTATCTTGAGTTGTGAAGTCATGCTTTTATAAAGAGTCTCGGGCTTCAGAATGAACCGAGAACTAGTAAAACCTCTACTATAATATATTGTAATATACAGTATATATAATAGAAATATAATGTATCATATAATATAATTAAAGAATTGCTGTTTACAAAATAATATGCTGACAATACATATCTTTATATAAATACACTACCAGTCAAAAGTTTTTGGACAGTAAGATTTTTAATGTTTTTTATAGAAATCTCTTCTGCTCACCAAGCCTGCATTTATTTGATCAATGTACAGCAAAAACAGTACAATTTTGAAATATTTGTACTATTTAAAATAACTGTTTTCTATTTGAATATATTTGAAAGTGTAATTTATTTATGTGATTTCAAAGCTGATTTTTTAGCATCATTACTCCAGTCACATAATCCTTTAGAAAGCATTCTAATATTCTGATTTTCTGCTCAAAAAAACATTTATTATTATTTTTATTATGTTGAAAACAGCTGAGTATTTTTTCAGGTTTCTTTGATGATTTGAAAGTTCAGAAGAACAGCATTTATCTGAAATAGAAATCTTTTGTAACATTATAAATGTCTTTATCATCAAATTTGACCAATTTAAAGCATCTTTGATAATTACAGAAATTAATACTTTTATTTTCTTTCCCCCCAAAAAAATAAAAAAATTATACTGACTCCAAGCTTTTGAATGGTATAGTGTATAATGTTAAAAAAGCTTTTTATTTCAGATAAATGCTGATCTTTGGATCAAAGAATTCTGAAAAAATGTACTCAACTGCTTTAAATATTGATAATAATCAAAAATGTTTCTTGAACAGCAAATCAGCATATTAGAATGATTTCTGAAGGATCATATGACACTGAAGACTGGAGTAATGATGCTGAAAATTTAGCTATGAAATTGCAGGAATAAATTACATTTTAAGATATATTTAAATAGAAAAATAGAAAAAGTTATTTTAAATAGCAAAAATATTTTACTGTTTTGCTGTACTTTGGATCAAATAAATGCAGGTTTGGTGAGCAGAAGAGTCTTCTTTAAAAAAAAAAATCTTACTGTCTAAAAACTTTTGACTGATAGTGTATATTAAAATATTATTTATGTACACTGCTGTTCAAAAGTTTTGGGATTAGATGAAATAAATACTTTTATTCAGCAAGCATGCATTAAAAATTGTTGAAATGTGACAGTAAACACATTTCTAATGTTACTAAAGTAACAAAATAGTAACAAGCAAATGTTTTTTTTTCTTTTTTTTTCTATTTCTATTCATCAAAAAATCCTGAAAAAAGTATCATGGTTTCCATGAGAATATTACACAGAACACAGTTTTCTACATTGACAAAAATAAAACTTTGATTAATTAGTTTTATTAATATTGTTGGTTAATTGGTTAATTAATTGGAATGATTTCTAAAGGATCATGTGACACTCTGCTTAGACATCACAGCAAGAAATTAGATTTTAAAATATATTAAAATAGAAGACAATTATTTACAGTTGTAGTATTTCAAAATACTACTGTTTTTATTGTATTTTTAATAAACGAATACAGCCTTAGTTCTTTCAAAAGCATTAAAAATCCTATCAATCCCTATCTTTTTATTAAATATATCTGATGAGAATACTTTTAAATGGTTTTCAATGGAGAAAGATGGGGGTTTTTATGTCACAGTGTAGTTACAGAATCTACCAGCAGGGGTTGATGGGGGCCGAGCTAACCAGCAAAACCTTGACCCCTTGGATCCACAACATTCCCTGTCTCTCTTGTCTTCGGCAGTGTAGCAGCCCACCTCAACAGCTTTCATTCAATTATGCTCGTTTCAGGCATTGAAGGAAAAAAATACAAGCCCTTTCTTTTTATTCTCCTGCTACCTCTGTATTAATGGCAGTGGAGAGCTTGTGATCTCTGTAAGCCATTTATTACAAAGATGTATATGACCCAATTTGTCTCATCACCGATTTTCATAACTTCATTATGTATCCTGACGGCAGCGCCTCAGAGGAAAACTCACCTTATTTATTGTCTTCATCCGCCAAGAGGGGGAAATGGTTATTGCTTTATTTCCATTGGATATTTCAATTTGAATAGGACGAGAAGCTGCAATGATGATAGAGGGAGAATGAGAGCGCGAGAGAGAGAGAGGTTGGGGGGGAAAGAGAAAGGCAGCATTGTAATTTGACATTACAGATGATATCTCTCTCCCTCTCTCTTTTTTCTCTCAGGGTCTAATTGTGGATACAGTGCCTTTGAAAGGTATTGCCTTGTTAGCAGAATCGTAATAGGAAAGGGTGAAGGATCATATGTGTTCAATACTCTTTTGTTGTGTTGCGATTTGCCTGTGAGAAAGGTTGCGAGACCTCGGACTGCAGGATATGCACAAACAGAATATCAGCAGAAACATGCTGCATGAAAGTATACTGCACCTTGAATAAATGAGAGTAATGCTCTCAGTATGACATTAACTTTTCACCACCTTTACAGTGATGTTTAAAAGAAGATTTTAAAAATGGTTTATGTGGTTCTGAGAGTTTATTTTCAAACCAAAATTAACCAAACATCTTTGTGTTGCCTTAATAACTGAATGGCAGAAATATTTTATATTCGTATAAAAAGAACATTAGCCATAGAACATGTATATTTATATATTTTATGTAGTACATGTATACAGTGTTAAAATAATGTAAATAAATAATGCGCAATAATGTACCAAAGTGTCAGCAAAGAAGAAGTATTACAGTTTTTGATATTATTTAAAGAAATACAGACACCTTGTGATAAGGTGTGTTTTTGCAGTATACACACAGTTTGCTCCAAAATAGTGTTTGCTTTGTTCAAGTATTATAATTGATTAAAATGCCATATTATTAATACTGTAACTAACTGCTTATCAATTATGCAGTGAAACGTCTTAATGGCCGTTGTCGTTTGCCATTTAAAATGCAATTTAATTTATGCCTAAACTAAATTAATCACAATAATGAATAAGGTCACCTGCGGGTGTGTTTGCTCCGTGTGGACCAGGAGGCCCTTGTGAGCTTCGTACTAAATTAAGGAAACAAAGAGGGTCAGAGAAACGTCAGGTCAAACTCATTGTGCTTAGACGCTTGATGATTCCTCTCATCACACGGGAGGTTCCTGTCCTATTTCCCTCTTAAAACAACAAAGATGATTTAAGCTCATGTCTCAGTCTTGACACCATTACCTTCAACAGGGACATTGTCTCCTCTAGACGCTCGACTCTTCGTTTGAGGATTCAGACAAATATGCCACTCAATTCTGACAGCGATATAAGGGGCATTTTACAAAATGAGTGCTATTTGTGTTCCTCATATATGTGCGAAAAAATAGTCTTTAATATCGGCATTTGACTAAAAACACCAATACAAATCAAGTGACATAAATGTATTTTGTCCTTTTTCTTTTCTTGAGTCTGTCCTTGTCTTGTGTTTCTAATTTCTATTTATATATGAATTAATGTATATTGTCTTTATTTTTTCTGTTTGTTTACATTTTAGTTGACCATGTGTTATTTAAAAATTTGAAGCTGTCCATAGGTTGTTGCCATCCTAGTAACTTTTCTATAATTTTTCCCACTTTAAAAAAATATAAAGTCAAGTAAAATATATAAAACCAAAATAAAAACTAAGACGTAATCATCTTTTTCTAGAAGTGAACTCCTTATTAAATAAATAAATAAAATAAAATAATTATTAAATTAAATTAAATGTCTCCTTTTTTACACTGTTTTGTTAAGAGTGTCAATAGAGGACAGTCATAAAATGTCAACATTGTTACCTTGAATTTATAAAGTAAACCACTCATTGAAAAGTAGATTTTTGTATAAATATCTAGAGCTACTGAACAGTTTCATGACCTTTTACAGGGCTAGTAATGTCAAACAGTAAATCAGTCACCCCGTTACCTAATAGAAGAATATTTACAAAATTGTACTTTAATAATCATCAGAAAATGCATCTGAAACAATGTATGAAAGAAAAACAATCAGACATGAACAACAAAATACACACAAAGATGAAGAACTCTTTCTCTTTAAGTTTTTCTTTTCTCCTCTCAGTCGTCCTGTGTGATTCTGTCTTTCAGATAGATCCCTCAGTAGATAGCATTGTCCTCTGTTCTAAATTTAGCCATTAGAAAGTCAAGCTAGAGAGTGAAACGCTCACCCACCAGGCTTTCCTATTTCTGTCCGCACATCCTCGGACAGAGTTATCATGATCAGGCTTATTAGACTCTGTCCGGGTTCTGGGTGGTCCGCTGGTTTACCTGCGACTGCTGCTGCTGCTGCTGCTGCTGGGCGTACATGCAGCTCCCATAGGGGAAGCACAGGGGTCATGTGACAGGATATCAGACTCAGTGTTTTGTCTCTGCTGTTCTTCAGGTGGGCTGCTCCAATGGAGGTGAACGGCCAGCTGGAGTTCTACACGCTGTACCAGTCTGCCTTAGGAGAAGAGCCGGCTGTCATCTATAACAGCTCTGAGCTTTTTGAGGATTATACAGTGCAGAACCTCGTCCCTGGATCAACCTACCTGTTTCAGATAGCAGTGCGTTCCTGCTCACTCTTTCACCATAAACATCTAAATGAGAAAAGAAGGGCTAAATATGCTGAATGCCATGTCATTGTGACTTTCAGTTAATTTTGTCCTTAGTGGATTTATTAGAATGTGGCTTTTTAAAATAGTCATATTGAATATTGTGGCACATCAACACACAAACCTTCATGACTCTGATTCAGAACTTTTTTTTTTTAATGAACTTGTAGTCATTTAAATTTTTATAGAATATAAAAATCATTTTGAAAAATTTATGTATTTTTATGGCATTTTTAAGAAACTTGTAACCATTTAAATATGACTAAATGCCACCTGTTTTTTTTAATTATAATTTTATTTTGCTCTTCTCATCTTATATTACTTTTTTTTAATTATTATTTTTTATACTTTAGTTCAGTGTGGTTCTGCTATATTTTTCTGTTTGTCTGGTTAATTAATAAAACAAAGTCGTCCATGTATTATTCATACACTAGTTAGCCAGCCCAGATGAAATCTTCTAACTTTTTTTTTTTTTTTGGGTTGTATTTTCTGTACTTATTTTTAGAAAAATTGCATTTTTTTTCTTTTTGGAATTCTGCACATTTTAAATTGATTTGAACATGTTAAGAAGGGGAGACACCCCAGGTGAATAGGGTAAAAAAAAAAAAACTAATAGATATCACCATACTTACACAGTGGATTGATTACATTAAGAATTACAAACATTTTTTGTATTAAATGTTTTCTGAAATGCGATGTTGAAATATGCAAATTAGGTGTTATCTAATTAAATATGCCCTAATTTCCATACATTTCTAGAACAAAAATCTCAACATTGGATGAAGCCAGATTCAAAATTCTTGTTTCATTTTGTTGACATATTAGACTTTTTGCAGGTTTTTACAGAGAGGATTTTGGATAGCTTTTTTAAATCACTCCATAAAAAAGCCATAAAACGCCAGAAAAATCACGCCAGAAAACAGTCATTTTTTTAGAAATAAAATAAAGTTGTATAAAACCAGGCAAATTGTATGTGAACAAACTTTCAGAATATAGATCGTAATAAAACTGTGAAGTTTGGTGTATGTAAGTGTTACTGAAGTAGAGATTTTTGGTTCAGTGCAGGAGAAAAATTTCATTTTGAGAAAACAGCCTTTAAATATATGTATTGTAATAGAAATCTACAGACAGAAATAGATAAAGGCCCGGTTTCACAGACAGGGCTTAGACTAAGCCAGGATTAGGCCATAGTTCAATTAGGACTTTTAAATCATTTTTATAAACATGCTTAAAAAACATTACTGTGGTGCATCTTGAGACAAAACAAAGACACTGATGTATTTTAAGATCAGTCCGTCCAAATTTATTTCATTTGAAGCAGCTAAGACTTACATTTTAGTCTAGGACTAGGCTTATTTTGGATGTTTTCTTTCCATTAGTCTGAAAAAATACTTGATGAAAAACCAAAAATCTCAAAATTGACATGTGCATGAAAAAACAGTGTTTTTATGCACACTTAAAACTTTCTTACTGCCTGTTGCTTATGTTATTTACACTGATTTGGAGCAGACAGCATATCAACTGGTCAACTTTGTAAATGTAATAATCATTTAAACTATTAGAGAATATAAAAAACAATTTTGCTTGCGTATTTATGTAGTATTTAGTATTAATACCTAATTAGCAAGACTAGACTGGATCTGCTGGATTTTTCCACATTTTTAGGGCTGAATATCTCAGAATTCCCTTGATAAAATGTGCTAAATGGTGCTGAGAGTACTACAATCTTCTAATTCATCATCTAATTGACCAAATATACACTTACAAGAAAGAGAATATGTAGAACTATTGCGTAGCTATTTTCATTTTAAGTCTTTTTAAAGCTTGTTTATGTTTTAGAGTATGTGTGACTGATGATGCCACTTAAAGTTTGTCTTGTGACCGGCAGGCTTGCACAGGAGGTGGATGCACCCTCAGTGACCCCAGCGTCGCCCACACTGAAGAGAGTTCACCGGAGGAAATGCCTGCCCCCAACATCCTGTCACTCTCCCCACATTCCCTCAGTGTGTCCTGGACCCCCCCCTCGCAAGCCCAACGGTGAGTGGGGTTAAAACTAGTGCCCGGCAAAGGTGAATTCATATTCCAAATGGCCGTTTAGTTAAGGGTGCTTCATGTTTAATGATGGGTTAGCACATAGAGAAGGCGACAGGAAAAGAGGAGCACTTTGTGTGGCGGTGCGACTGGGAGCGTGTGAGAGAGCGAGAGAGAGCGAGACAGAGGAAAGGAGGGTGCTGTGTTTTAAGTGGATGAAAAGTGCTCCCTTTTGACTGATGCTGTGAACTGCAGCTTTAGCAGCGGCTGTCAGGGGCGCAGCAGCAGGTTCATTCACTCAGCCTGAGCACCGGATGGGGGACACCACTGCGGCCCCTGCGTTTGAGAGCAGATGCAGATTAGGAGAAGTGCTTTTGGAATTCAATCCTTCATTTTTTCCATTTTGGTGAACGTTAATTGCCGTGCAAATAAACATCTATTGAATTTATAAGTATTAAGTAAGTATGTATTTATAAGTATTATGTTGTTTCATATAAAGAACAACATTAGTTTAAATGGTACTGAAAATAGTAAATAAATTATTTAGCATTTTTTGTTTATTCATCAAGGGTCATTTAGGGAACTAAATGTTTGATAGATAGATAGATAGATAGATAGATAGATAGATAGATAGATAGATAGATAGATAGATAGATAGATAAGAGTGAAAAAAGACATTGATTTTTTTTTATTTCAATTAATCTATTGATTAATTTATTACAATATTCTACTGATTTTTGAGGTGAAGTGTTGGTTTAGACCATTAAAGGGTCACTAATATGGTCTTATATGTTATGATATGATATAAACTTTTCAGAAATTGTGTGGAGAAAATTATTAATTATACCTATTATTATTAAATTACTATACTTAATTATGCCTATTAATCGGGTACAGATATAAAGTGTCATTACAGTCCAATTGAGTCCAAATAAATTGTACAATAAATGATAAATGTTATAATATATATTGTAATAATTATATTATATTATATTATTAAACTATGTATTATATTATATTATATTATGTTATATTATATTATATTATATTATATTATATTATATTATATTATATTATATTATAT
>JAFVLL020037588.1:0-19308 GCA_021397915.2 Tor tambroides | reverse complement strand
TAACAGCAGGTGTTCATCACTAATGCACAATCATCATTTAATTAGACACTTAATTATCTCATTATCTTTAACTCTTTGAGGACTTGGGATTTGACTCGAGACTTGCTTGTGTCTTGAAAGGAATGTCTTGGTTCCTCCTCTGGTGAAATCAGCTGCTGAGTTCATGGGTGGAACAAAAATATGTCAGGACTTTTACTCTTTGTCCCCTGGACTTCCCACCTCTGCTTAAGTGTGATAAGAAACAGTCATAGGAAAGTGTCTCTCATTAAGTCACTTAAGTGGCCTTTTATTTAAGTAACATTATATTATCTGCAAGTACGGTTTTTTAAAAATATACTTTCAAGATTTGCAGTACACTACAAGTGCACATTCAATACAATTCTGAATGTTTAGTGATATTTATATAGTAACTCAAACTTTATTTCAAATGAACAAGGAAAATGAGTTTGGTTACACTTAAGTTTGGGGACAATTCTCACTATTAACTAACTATTAACTATGATTTTTCCCTCAATAATCTCCTAATTTGCTGCTTATTAATAGTTAGTAAGGTAGTTGTTAAGTTTAGGTATTGGGTAGGATTAGGGATGTAGAATATGGTTATGCAGAAATGTGCTTTATAAGTACTAATAAACAGCCACATTAAGGTGCTTAAAAAGGTTCTTCACAGCAATGCCATTTTTGGTTCCACAAAGAACCATTCAGTTAAAGGTTCTTTAAAGAACCATCTCTTTCTTACCTTTTTATAATCTGAAGAACCTTCTCACCACAAATAACATTTTGTGAAACAGAAAGGTTCTTCAGATGTTAAAGGTTCATTATGTAACCATTTAGGCAAAAAAGGTTCTCCCATGGCATTGTGAAGCACCTTTATTTTTAAGAGTGTAGTAATATGCATGCTAATAAACAACTAGTTAATAGTGAGAACTGGTCCTTAAAATAAAGTGTTACCCTGTGTGGATTGGCTGCAGGTCGTCCGGAGCCGTCTGGCGGAGCCTCCTCTTCTTCAGCTGGCCGCGGTTCGGCTGGATCGTCCGGCTCTCTGCCTCAGACTCGGCCTGGAGAAACGAGAGAGTGTTACTACGGCGTATCAGAGCCGTACTCCTGCAAGATACTGGCCCAAAACACCACGCTTCAGGAGTGCTGCTGTACAGCGGGACAGGGCTGGGGCCTCATGTGCCAATATGACGTATGTCCCGAGACGGGAACAGGTGAACAAACACACGACACTGAGCAAATGAGTCTGGCCTTCTGAAAAACAAGTCCACTTCAGCATACTGTTAAGTATTTAGTACAGAAATAATGTACTTTAAAATTCTAGACTTAAGTGTGAACTTAATCAGTATTATTTTAGTATCATTAATATACTATTATAGTTTTTATGAATATTTTATGTTTTTATTTTTAAATTTTCCATTTAAATTTTTATTTTATTTAGTTTATTTTCATTTAGTTCATTTAGTTGATGTGTGTGTGTGTGTGTGTGTGTGCATGTGTGCAGACTGTGTGTGTGTGTTAGCAGTTTTGTTGGAGGTTTTTGTAATTTTTAGTAGTTTTTTTATGTCTATATAGTTTTTATGATTTTTTATTTAGGTTTTAGTTATTTTAGCACGTCATGATAAACTAAATTAAAATGATAAATGTTGAATAATTAGCTGAAATAATTTTTAGTATTACATTTGATTTCAGTTAAGGTTTTAATCTTATTATTTAAAATACAGTTGAAGTTTCAACTATTCAACTAATATTAGATATATGGATATGCCTTTTATGTGAAATATCTTATTCAGGTCAGTACTAAATAAAAAATAACATGCATTTTGTATGATCCGTCTTATTTTGGTAAAATAATTAACATTTTTCAGATTTTGCAAGGTGTATGTAAACTTTTGACGTAAATATAAGGTTTTTTTGTCACTTAATTGCATGTTATTTAAATGAAAATGATTTATATTTTAAATTTATTAAAATAGTTTAGATGTATTAAAATGAATTTATTAAATTCATTTTATGAACTTAAGAGTGCTTTTTGACCCACTTAAGTTGGACATAAGAACACTCTTAAGTACATTTTAATATGTGAGTTCATAATTCAAAAGTCTTTGAAATTTAAATTCAAATATACTTTAATATAATTTCTATTGAAACTTATATGTCATGTATTTAAATATATTTGTAATTACACATTTCTAAGTTTACTGGATCTACACATTAAATCTAAGTTGGAAGTTAAAATGCATTAACTTTATGTTAGTAAGCACATCAAAAGAAGCATACTTCTTTAAAACACGACAAAAGATTATTATACCATAATGATTTTAAATGTACTTTAAATTAAATCTTTCAATTTGACTTTAGTACAGAGTGCACTTTTTAAAAGTCTACTTAAGTGTGCAAAGAAACAGTCATGAAAGTGTCTCTCTTTAAGTGCACTTAAATTGCATTAATATCATATTGTCTGCAAGTACAGTATTAAAAAATATCCTTAAGATTTCAAATGCAAATTCACAAAGACGAATTTCTGACTTTTTCCCCATCCTCAATATCTCTCTGTTCAGCTGAGTTCCAGTCGTTGTGTCCCAGCGGAAGAGGGTACGTCACCACCGAAACGGGAGCGTTCAGCTACAAGGGTAAAACTCATGCATGGACGGACTCTCACATGAAGTCTCTCAGCATTAGCTGTTTCTAATCTGAGTGTGTTTGTTCTCTGGACAGATGTGGATGAGTGTAAGCTGTTTGACCCGGAGGTGTGTAAAGGCGGGGTGTGTGTCAACAACATTCCCGGCTACGCCTGTTACTGTCCCAGCGGATTCTACTATGACACGGATCTGCTGGAGTGCATCGGTCAGCCTTCAAAACACTAGTGCAGGCTGGGCTAGATGTCAGATGAGCAGACGCTGATGTCTCTGTCTCTCTGTCTCCCTGTAGATAATAATGAATGTGAGAGTGAGGAGACCTGCTCTGGCGGTCAGTGTGTCAATACACTGGGAACCTTTTACTGTACATGTGAGCCCCCTCTAGTGCTGGACGACACGCAGCGCAACTGTGTCAATGCAAGCGGCCTCACTGAGGGTGAGCGTTATATACACACTCCACTGGCTCCACTGTAACCACCAATATTTCATGCTGGACATTTTTATGTTATCCTTATTTTAATTTATTTTTTTTTTTTTGTCCCAATGATAATGGAATTATATTCGATTTTACTACTATATGTTTTACTACACTACATGCTATACAAATACTTTTATATAAATTATATGTTAAGAGTTTCTTTCTAAATAGATTTATTATTTATTTATTTATTATTATTATTATTTAAAAAATATTTTCTCCCTATGATAATAGAATTGTATATGATTTTACTACTATACATTTTTATATAAATTATATGTTAAAGGTATCATAGGTGATTGTCTTCAGAAACATTTTTTGTTATTCTGGTTGAAAGTCTCTTCACATCCTGATAGCAATCATTAAGTTAAGTGGTCTAAATGTATTTATCTGTATTTATATATTCTGTGGAAGGTGTAGGACCAAGAAATGTTCGCCCAATCAAAACGCTCGGTCCGAGCGTTTTAATTGGCTTTCCTACCTGCCTGTCAACGCATGTATTTGCATACCTCTGCACACCCTGTTCGCGCAGACACGATACGTCATCGGCGCGTTCACGCACGCTGTGCAGAGAGAGCAAGAATGGCAGGCAAACATCAACAACCCAATCTTCCTTCCTGGTATTGTAGTACTTTTACTAACTGTGCTATAAAGTTTTCTCTCCGCTGAATGACACATGATGTTGCCCAGCGCTGTTCCCAGTTCCAGTCCTCGCGCTCCCCCGCTCTGCATATTTTGCATGTCTCGCTTAGTTAACACAACCGATTCAGATAACCAGCTCGTTAGAAGAGAGCTACGTGCATGAACTGTGTTCCGATTGACATGCTCCCTACACAGTGTTCATTGCTCCCTACTCCCTGAGCAGGGGAAATCCGTTGAAGTTTACTTCACTTGGGAACATTCATTCACGGATTGTGCTGCGCAGCATCTTCACACACAGACGAAACTTACTAGAGAAGTGTGACATAATATACCTCTGTAAATAAATACCATTTAAATTCACGTCTAGCACACTTTAATGCCCTTTGTATGGAACATATATGCTTGCTTTGAACTGGACCGTTGATGTAGCCTATTGTAGTAATTTAATGTTGTCTCTGGTATTCTGCTCTTTGAGCGTATGTGTGTTCAGGGGGCGTGGCTTTGGACGGCGATTGCAGGGAGGGTGGGACATTCGCTTTCAGTGCTATCAGGCTAAAGTTAGCATTTTCCGAGATCTCCAACGGCACCTTTAAGTCTTTCATTTTAAAAGGGATAATTTATTTTTATTTAAATAACTTTTTCTGTCCCTATGATAATGAAATTATATTTTATTTTACTACTAAGTGTTTTTATTACATATATTTATATAAAATATATATTAAGCATTTAATTTTAAAGGTGTATTTTTTATTTTTAAAATTATTTTTGTTCCTATGATAATAGAATTATACTTTATTCTATTACTATATATTTGTATTATAATTTTTTATATGAATTATATGTTAAGAGTTTCATTTTGAAGGAATAGTTCAGCCAAAAATGAAACACATATGAATTTAGCTTTGTCTTTGAAACACAAATTAAGTTACTTTGAATGAAAGATTTCTGTTCCTCTATTGAAAGTCCAATTCACCAAAAATTCAGAGTTAAAAAGAAGTTCATAAAGGCCCCGTAATCAAGCAGTTTAATATGATGAACATATTTAATTTAGGCTTTTATTCACATGCTGATCAACACACATATACAGAGCTCATCAAACATGGTCACCGCAAGCTTAAGCACATGTGTGACATGCAAGAATAAACCTCTTGCTCAAGTTTATTTAAACTTAATTTGTGTTTTAAAGATAAATGAAACTCTTATAAGTTCGGAACGACATGAAGGTGAGTAAATGATGACAGAATTTTCATTTTTTGGTGAACTGTCCCTTTAAGAATGGAAAAAGAAAGTTTCCAGGTGTGTAAAATGACAACTTTAGGACCTTTTTAAAGCTTATTTGTTGTCTGTCTGTCTGTGTTTTTCTCAGATGAGAACTTAAATTTCTGTTGGCGTCACGTCACAGCTAGTCTGGTGTGTCAGAGTCCTTTGTTAGGAGCTCAGCTGACCTTCACCGAGTGCTGCTGTTTGTATGGTGAGGCCTGGGGTCTGCAGTGTGCCCTCTGCCCCCGCAGAGATGAAGGTATACACACACACACACACACACACACACACAAAAGGTCTGCATACCAATCAGAAATGGATTGACATTGAATCCCAATTTGTGTACTTATGCACTGTTCTGTGTCATTTTGTGGTATAAATAGTTCACACTGAAAATTCCACAAAAAAGTGCACTTTAAATGCCCGAATGATGCACTTACTTAACCAAAGAAAAAAAACAAGTGTGGAATGTTAGACACTTCATGCACTCGACTGTGGCAGAGATATCAGACTATAATTATGAATGACAAAATAACCTTATAAAATTCATACACTACACGGTTGATTACATAGTACATAAGTGCACAATGTATTTGAGACACAACTAATGCCTTTTAAATTCTGTTCAGCTCCTGAATTTGAATTTGATTTGACATCACATTACAAATTTGCACCTATTTAATAAACTACACAGGCAGTGGAATAAAGCCTTCAAAATCAAGCCAAACAATGTTAATCAGGTTTACAAACCTTGTGAAAGCAGTGTGCTTAAATGTACTGAATGTGCACTTGCAGATAATATAATATTATTTAAATAAAAGACCACTTAATTGACTTAAAGAGAGACACTTTCATGGCTGTTTCTTCACACACTTAAGTAGACTTTTAAAAAGTGCACTTTGTAATAATGTCAAAATAAAAGATTTACTTTAAAGTACATTTGAAATCAGTATGTTTTATTAATATTTTGTGGTGCTTTTTGATATGTTGACCAACGTACTAAAGCACATGTAAAGTACTGGATTACTGTATATCTAAATTGCAAGCTCATTCCAAATGTATAATTGCAAATATTTTTAAATACAAGTTTCACTAGTAATTACATTAAAGTATATTTTAGTTTACCATAAATGCTTGTCAGTACATTCAGCAGTAACTTTAACCATATTTCAAAGACCATAGAACTATGAAATTACAAATAAAGATATACTGAAGTTCAACTAATTGTTTAAACTGTAATATATCATTTAATTTTAAATAACATGCAGTTAAGTGCCCACAACATATACAGTAAGTAAAAAATATACAGTAATCCAGTACATTTAGTTCACACTTAGGTATATTCCAAGTGTATTATTTCTGTAATAAAAGTATGCTAAAGTGTACTTCTTTTTCAGAGGTGAAAATAAAGATCCTTTTTTGTTGTTTTCATCTTGTTTTAGTGTCTTTGAATTTGAATTCAGTTCATTCTATTATGCATCATTCCATTCTCATTTTTTACTTTCTGAATTTTGTCCGACCCTCATACACTCATTCGGTTTCACTTTTTAACTCATTTTCATATGTCTGTCTGACTCCTGATCAGAGGCCTATGAGGCTCTGTGTAATGAGTTCGGTCCTCCTCCTTACTCTCCTCGGTACTATGAGCGCTTCGGCCCTGGGCCCCTGCCTGGAAGTGGAGGATACCGCCCGCCTTACAGCCCCCCAGAGTACCCCGAACCCCTGCCGGGACGCCCGGACTACATATCCCCTGATTACGATGACTACAGTCCTGTGGGAGCGGCTGGACGGCGGTCCGGTCTGAGAGGCAGACCGCCCAGCTCATACGGGCTCCCAGACGCCCCCTACAGGCAGCCAGCCACAGGGTGAGTTAGTCATTTGAATGATACACTACTAATAACCAGAGGTGTAAAGTATTGGAGTAAATTCTAGATTTGGCACATGTAAATATTGTCACATTCTTTACTTATGTTTTGTTGTTGTTGTTTTTTATATGTTTGGTCTAAGAGATTCTGTATTTGGCACATGTAAACATTGTCACATTCATTGTGACAAAAAATATATATATTTTCAACCAAAAAAAAAGTCCTCTCAGGTTTTACTAAAGATGTGCAGTGACGAATTGGCGCTGAAAAGGTGTGGACACAGTTATTTTTGTGCCTGACCTTATTGAACATGCATTTGTAGGAGTTTCCCTTTCAAAAGTAAAATTTATGGGAGGAGAGTATTAAAATGAAATGCTTGAAATGCTCATTTCCCCAGCTTCTCCACAACGTTACAGTTTTTGACTGGCATGTCTCTTTGACTAGTGCATCTTTGAGCCTATATTTAGTATAAGTAAAATACTTAAGTACTTTTAAAATCAGATGCTCTAAGACTTTTACTCAAGTTGTTTTGGAATTGGTGACTTGTAACTTGTAGTGGAGTAATATTGACTGTAAGGTATCTGTACTTTTACTCAGGTATGGTTTTCAGGTACTCTTTACACCTCTGCTAATAACCGAATTGTGTGTAACTGTACTCAACTCATTTCCAGTGGAAGTCGTTACTATGAGGAGGACGATTATGAGACTGCGCCCGGCCCTCCCTTCGGTATCCCGGATCCTCGTGGCGAGCGGACGTTCGACGCACGACCCCTGCCGTCTCGTCCAGACGGGCCTCCGCTCAGTTTGGCCCCGCTTCCTGAAAACTCCCCGTACAGCGAGGCCGAGGGGGAGGAGTCATGGAGAGCCCCGCCTCCATTCCCAATGTTCCCTGACAGACGGGAGGGACCGCGACGAGTCTATGAGCGTGAGTCTGAAATTAAGGTCTACCCTAGTGAAAAATTAAATACTAAAATATATTTGAAATACATTTATTTTGTGCTAAGTATACTACAAATACATTTACGTATTTATGTGATTAATAAAAATTCCTGCAATTGTGCTTTTGGTATACTAATCTGGTATACTTAAAGTCTAAATTGGAACAACTAATTTGTACTTAATGCACTTTATTTGTGCGGAAGTAGTGCTGAAGTCCAACTAAAGATATACTGAAGTATTTTTGATTGTGCTAAAGTGGAACTACTGCAAGTGTACTTCAGGTACACTTTAAATATCTTGGATTTAAAGACTGATATTATACAGAGATCACACAATCCTTATTAATAATGACATTAAAACACATTTTAGGCTTGATATTAAGAAATGTGTATTGTGCAATAAAGTTTAATTATAATTTTATATCATAAGTGATAGGTCAATAAATATGTTGTTATGAAATAATTGCATTTTAAATAAATTATGGAATAGTTTTTTTTTTGTTTGTTTTTATGGAATAGTCAGTGATTAGAATAATCCAAAATAAAAACAAAACAAAACATACTAAACCAGTCCAAGATGGTTTGCTGGCTGATTTTAGATTATAACTTGTCTAAACTTCTATTTGCACTTTATTTATGTTGTTTATGATGCAAACATGCACTAAACAAAACTTCTGCACCTCTGATTGGCCATTACATTCATGAGCTATAATGCTTAACGCTGCAAAAAGAAATCTAATGCAATGTGATCAGATCTAAATTTAATGCAGCAATCAGCACATTTCATTTTCACATTTCACTTGAATCTTGATAGCATAGATCTAGTATAATTGTGCAGGGGCATTGTCTGCCCCTTTATCTTAAATTCGATGGGCTTTTTTGTCCATTCTGGGGGCATTTTTAGCCTTAAGCCTCTGGAAATGACACTGGTGTGAACTAAATGTAATGTTTTGGACACTTAATTGCATGTTATGTATAATTTTAATAATATATTTTTTTTAATTAAATTTAAAAATATTATAGTTTAAATTTATATTAAATGCAATTAGTTGAACTTACAAGTGTTTTTAACCCACATAAGTAGGACTTCAGTACATCTTTATATGTAATTTCATAATTACTTCTATTGTCTTTGAAATATGTTTACTAATATAAGTTACTGCTGAATGTACTGACAAGCATTTATTGTAAGCTAAAATATACTTTAATGTAATTTCTATTGAAACTAGTATGTCATGTATTTAAATCTACTTGTAATTACACAATTTCAATGCAGTGTAGAACATTTAAAATATATTAACTTTAAAATGCAAATCAAATAATGCACTACAATTAAAACGACAATTAAGTACTTTCCATGTGCTTTAGTATGTTGGTCAACACATCAAAATAAGTGTACTTTTTAAAAGTGTACTTAAGTGTGTTAAGAAACAGTCACAAAAGTGTGCTTTCTTTTATTTCATTATTTTATTTCTGCAAGCAATATGAATTTTTAAATGCAGTTTTGTTTTTTTAAAAATATATAATTTTAAGATTTGAAGTGCACTACAAGTGCACGTTCAGTATAATTAAGCGCACTTCTTTTTTATTATTTTTTTATTTTTTTTTTTTTCACAAGGGAAATCATCTTAAACAACCTAAAAGCATCTTAAGACCAGCAAGCCAAGGGTATTTTTGTGAAACACTCATATTGTAGTATACAAACCGCTGTGATTCCTGTGTGTGTTTTAGGGAGATACGAGTCATACGGGAGTCTGAGTTCAGAGGAGTGTGGCATTGTCCACGGCTGTGAAAATGGGCGCTGTATCCGCGTGGAGGAAGGTTACACGTGCGACTGTTACGACGGCTATCAGCTCGACATCACTAGCATGACATGCATAGGTATCCCTCCCTTTTCATATGCAGATTGTTCCTCTCTGTTCCTCCATTCTCTAAAGATGTGTTTGTCTGACTCCTGCAGATGTGGATGAGTGTGACGATGAAGACGCGCTCGACTGCGTTAACGCTCGCTGCGTGAACACAGAGGGCTCGTACAGGTGCGTGTGTCTCAGGGGCTTTATCATGTCCCGAAGACCCAACCACTGCATCCCGGCTTGACCGAGGACTGCGTTTAGAGACTTAGTAATTATTGTTTCCTTTTTCCACCACGTTGCTGTAAATTGTTGATTTTATGACCATGCTTGTGTGTACATCCAAAAGTCTAATACACACGAGACTCAACTTACGATTCGTAACACTTAAGGTCTTTATTTATAATGCATTATAAAGGTATTTGTGAGGAATGTTGTAATGCATAGTATCTTTACATAAATAATTGTAACCAAAGTTAAAATGCATTATAATATTTGAAGGTTTGTTTGTCATGCATTATATTTTCTAAAGGTGTGTTCAGTATTAGAATGTATTTTAACTCTGGTTCATGGAATGCATTATAAGGTGCATGGCAAGACATAATTAATACATTAAAACTTTTATACTTTTTTTTATATATATAATGCATTATATATAAAGTGTTACCAAAAATATATATATATATTAATGTACTTTTTCATTGGTTTAAATGGAGGCCAGCTTGAATGTCTGTCATAAATATACACAAAACTGCATAAACTAGAAGTGCTTTTTTACTCAGAGTTCATATTTATATATCCATATCAATGAAGGCAATTCCATGTATGCTATATATAAATATATGTATTTTTGTCATATGTCTGAGAATTTCACCACGTTACTATTTGATACTGTAAAATCTCCTTTTCTGTCTTTCATCTGTTAGAAACCCCCCGCGTCACGTAACACAAAATGCACTGTATTTGCGGGGGAAATTGTACATTTTAAGACATCTCAGATGTTTGTTGCATATTTTTATGTGTATGTTTTTGATAGCTTTTATGTCGTCTGGAAATATATTTGCACACGTTCCCACCGATCACAAAGTGTTTGTTTGTTCCTGGAAACCAGTCGCTTGATGATTTTCCCTCCAAATGTGGCCGATATAATTGAAATCTCTTTGTTGTGATTCTTAGGCCGTCTCTCTGTCTCTCACGTGCTTTGTTTGAGTAGGTTTGTATCCAGCTTATCTCTGCGTGGTCCTAATGTGCCTAGTGTTTATATGAATCCAGCTCATAAGTCCTTTTATAGGCCAATCCGCCCACATCACTCAGCCAAGCCGATTAACGGGTTCACTTCGCTCCTAATGTACTTCGGTGGATTGCAGCGAGCAGCGGAATATCAGCTTTCACTCCATTGTGGCTCATGTTACCGGCCAACAGCGTAGTGGAGGATTTCAGTTTTCCCCGTAAACTTCCTCTGATCCTCCTTTGTTGATAGTACTCGAGTGTGTTGAGGTTAAACACGGCCTGAACTGGACTGGCATGGGTGCAAATGACTCACTCACTCACTCACACACACAAACAGCCATGCCAGATTGGAACTGGCTGCTGAATGTTTATGGTGGAGTTTTAGGTCAAAGTTCTTGGATTCGGTTAAGTTTCCACTGACGTCACCATGTAGTGACACAATCATTGATTTACACGCTGCGGTTACGGCTACGGGTCATTTTAGAAGAGAATAATATTCAGTGTGTTGCTGTGGTGGGTGAGTGAATCTCACAATGAAATGTGGGTCATGTTTAACCCCAAAATTATAATAAATTATACATATAAATTAAGACTAAAAACTATTTCAGATTTTTTAAATTATTATTATTATTTCTTTTTTTTGCATTGTGTGCATTTTTTTTTTTTTTTTTTTGCATTTTGCATTGCATTTTTTTGCATTGCATTTATCATGACAAATAAATTTCCCCCCAAAATTCTCCTTAATGTAATGCTAAATAAGTAAATACATGTAGTAATGAAAATCATCTTCTCCAGACATTTTTTTAATTGACATTAAAATTCAGTACAACAAATACTACCATGATATATACTTTCAACTGTACTTTACAACTAAAATAATATATGTATATATATATATATATATATATATACATATATATATATATATATATATATATATATATACACACATATATATATTCCTGAGAAAAGTATGTTTCCACAAAAATATTCAGCATACAACTGTTTTCAACATTGATAATAATCATAAATGTTGCTTGAGCAGCAAATCAGCATATTAGATCATGTGACTGAAGACTGGAGTAATGATGCTGAAAATTCAGCTTTGATCACAGAAATAAATTACATTTTAACAGATATTCACATAGAAAATTGTAATAATATTTTTCTGTATTTTTTATCAAATAAATGCAGCCTTGGTGAGCAAAAGAGACCTTAAAAAAAAAAAAAAAAAAAAAAAACATAAAAAAAAAACGTACTGACCCCAAACTTTTGCACAGTAGTGTATATATCCACACTGACTTTTGGGATTTTTTATTCAGTATGTAATAGATTAATATTTGTTTGATTTACCATGTATTTTACCAAAAGTAAAAAAATAAATAAATTAATAAATAATAAAATAAGAATAAATAAATAAATAAATGCCGATCATAAACAAAAGAGACTCTTTCAAAAACAAACACAAAACTGTATTGTATATGATTTTATTTTATAATATTTAACATACAAATACGATTTTCCCTCAGATTGTCTGTATGCAGATAAGAGACTCAAATTGCAGACTTTTGATTGAATATGATTTTATTTTATAATAATGTCTAATTTTATAATATAATATAATATAATTTCTTGATTTCTGGGTGAAATCTGCCCCTGCCATTTCTTGAGTTTCTTTGAGTGTCTTGTGTTGATTGAGTTTGTGTTCCTGCTAGTGTTAGTGTTAGTGAGAGTCAGCAGTCTGTCAGATTACTTCTCTCTCATGATACTGCAGTAAAGAACACACTGGCACAGCTCCTGATCTCACACAGCGACCCCGATTCATCAGCGCTGCCACACACACCGCATGCGAGCCTCTGCTAGAGAGAGTGTGAGCGCTGAAGCACTGACTGTCACACTCTCACTCAGTGATGCCAAACCGAATTGTCTGAATTTGTTGCTGAGGAGGCCTCTCCTGGATTAAGGCCTGTGGGGAACGGGACAGGTGTTCCTGGCCGGCCTAGACACTAATCCTCTCACCTGCGCTGGGTCAGAAATGGGTCAGTGTTCTGTAACACTCCAAAACAGGGTCATCCCCTCACACCCCAAACCGGGTCAACATCTCACAGCCGAGTGGCCCATATTTCTAGGAAGCTCTCTAATCCTCCTCACACCATAATATAACACTGAGAGTTATGTAAATCCACTCCTATAGTGAGGACACACACTTTTGTGTAAAAGACTGAAAAGAACTGTAATGATTATGTAATGGATAATGTGCAGCTGCTCAGGTCTTCTGTTTTGTCTTGTTTACTCAGCAATAATGACCATCTGACTGTACATGATCCCAATTATTTCATGCTAAATCATAATAAATACTATACATAGGGATGGAATATTGCAGAGAGACTGAATATGATCACATCTATGCAGTATTTTTTTAGTATAACTAAGATACTATGAACGTTTGTATTAATATATTGAATTACACAATTAAAAAAATTCCATAAAAATAGGGCACAATGTACTGTATGAATATGAAGGAATTTTCTGTGTTGATTTATTAGTTGTTGTTTTTTTTTGTTTGTTTGTTTTTTTCTGCACAATATTAGGTTGTGTTTTTGTTTTTTGGGGGGTTAGTATTAATGGTTAATTTTGTGCTTTTGCCTTTTTATATATATATATATATATATATATATCTATATAGTTTTTATTCATTTTTATTCCAGTTTTATTCTTGGTACATCAAGTTAGACTAAATAAAATTGAGATTTTTTAAATATAATATTTTATTTCAGTTAAAGCTTATTTCATTTCAAATAATGCAAGTTTTTTTTTTTTCATTTGAAAGTTTTAGTACTTTTGTGCTTATTATTCTTTTATATATCTGTATAGTTTTTATTCATTTTGATTCCAATTTTAGTAATTTTATGTTTTTTTTTTTTTTTTAGTATTTTTGTGCTTTTGTAAATATATATATATATATATATATATATATATATATATATATATATTAAATATTGCTTTTGGTCAGCAGATTCCAAGATTTAATTTATTCATTTTACCATTTAATCCTACAAATATAATACTTTTTTATGATTTTTGACTAGTTTTTAATGAATATATGTAAAACATTATGCATCAATCTATAAAAATTACAATGAATAATAAACAGATTCTGCACTATTTCTAGGTGACTAATCAAACTGGTGACATTGATCATGTGACTCAGATGTTGTTCTTCCACTGAAGCATGTAAATGAGAGTCAGGTTGAACACAAACTTGTATATCTTTCAACTTTTCAGTGTAATTGTGATGATAATCATTTGTGCTGAATCATTTGTATATTTACATGTAGTAATGACTCTTAGAAATGTATCTCTTCATAATGAAGTACCGCATGTAATAAGGTTATGCAGACACAAGCATTGCATCACAGTGTGTGAGACAGACAGGTTTGTGATTCTCATAGTAGGTCAGTGGAGTACAACGAGTGCAGCTGAACACCGAGCCTCAGCAGTTTTCAGGCATCATGGCTGCATCATGTAATCCTGCATCTGCACAAATCCTGACCTACTGACTGAAGCTCCCAATCTGACCACTACCAGAAATAAACCTGCGCTCCTTTGGATCATTAATCAAATTCATTTTCGGCTTTAACAAATGAGCCTAAAGCAGTGCAATTTTAAAGTCAAATTTTACACTAAGGTTTCATTTGTTCAAATTACTTGACTAGGGTTTTTATAGTTAACTAAAATGAAAAACATAAAACCATCAATGAAGTATAAAATAAAGATTTTTATAAAGTAATAAAATTAAAATGAACTGAAATAAAATGTATTTTACTTCTCATTTTCATGTAGTTTACTTAGATGCACTAAAATAACAAACGGAAATAAAATGGATGAAAACTGCATAGACATATTTAAAAAAGCTAATTAAATCACAAAAACACAACAAAATGACACAAACTTTAATGAAAACAGAAAGTACAAAAATATAAACAAATTAAAATAGAAATAAAAACTATAATACTAAAGTAAGTTTATCTGAACTAACAATAAAGAGTACTTAAATACTACATTTAAGTTAATTTCAACATTTAACAATACATTTTTAAAATCAAAAGTTGCATCTGTTAGCATAAACAGTTGCATTTTTTAATTCATATTAACAAACAAATTAATCAATAGCTTGCAATACAGTAATTTATATATAAAAAAATAGAAATAAAAGCTGTGGAAAATGCACTGCTTATTGTTAGTTCAACGTAAGCTAATGCATTAACTAATGTTAACAAATGAGACCTTATTGTAAATTGTTACTAATTTTCTCTCTCAAAAACCTCAACATATACTGACCAAAATTATAAACGCAACACTTTTGTTTTTGCCCCCATTTTTCATGAGCTGAACTCAAAGATCTACGACTTTTTCTATGTACACAAAAGGCCTATTTCTCTCAAATATTGTTCACAAATCTGTCTAAATCTGTGTTAGTGAGCACTTCTCCTTTGCCGATATAATCCATCCACCTCACAGGTGTGGCATATCAAGATGCTGATTAGACAGCACGATTATTGCACAGGTGTGCCTTAGGCTGGCCACAATAAAACGCCACTCTAAAATGTGCAGTTTTACTGTATTGGAGGGGTCCGTGGGGGTCCGAAAACCAGTCAGTATCTGGTGTGACCACCATTTGCCTCACGCAGTGCAACACATCTCCTTCGCATAGAGTTGATCAGGTTGTTGATTGTGGCCTGTGGAATGTTGGTCCACTCCTCTTCAATGGCTGTGCAAAGTTGCTGGATATTGGCAGGAACTGGAACACACTTTCGTATACGCCGATCCAGAGCATCCCAAACATGCTCAATGTCCGGTGAGTATGCTGGCCATGCAAGAACTGGGATGTTTTCAGCTTCCAGGAATTGTGTACAGATCCTTGCAACATGGGGCCATGCATTATCATGCTGCAACATGAGGTGATGGTCGTGGATGAATGGCACAACAATGGGCCTCAGGATCTCGTCACGGTATCTCTGTGCATTCAAAATGCCATCAATAAAATGCACCTGTGTTCGTTGTCCATAACATACACCTGCCCATACCATAACCCCACCGCCACCATGGGCCACTCGATCCACAACGTTGACATCAGCAAACCGCTCACCCACACGACGCCATACACGCTGTCTGCCATCTGCCCTGTACAGTGAAAACCGGGATTCATCCGTGAAGAGAACACCTCTCCAAAGTGCCAGACGCCATCGAATGTGAGCATTTGCCCACTCAAGTTGGTTACGATGATGAACTGCAGTCAGGTCGAGACCCCGATGAGGACGACGAGCATGCAGATGAGCTTCCCTGAGACGGTTTCTGACAGTTTGTGCAGAAATTCTTTGGTTATGCAAACCGATTGTTGCAGCAGCTGTCCGGGTGGCTGGTCTCAGACGATCTTGGAGGTGAAGATGCTGGAGGTGGAGGTCCTGGGCTGGTGTGGTTACATGTGGTCTGCGGTTGTGAGGCCGGTTGGATGTACTGCCAAATTCTCTGAAACGCCTTTGGAGATGGTTTATGGTGGAGAAATGAACATTCAATTCACGGGCAACAGCTCTGGTGGACATTCCTGCAGTCAGCATGCCAATTGCACGCTCCCTCAAAACTTGCGACATCTGTGGCATTGTGCTGTGTGATAAAACTGCACATTTTAGAGCGGCCTTTTATTGTGGCCAGCCTAAGGCACACCTGTGCAATAATCATGCTGTCTAATCAGCATCTTGATATGCCACACCTGTGAGGTGGATGGATTATATCGGCAAAGGAGAAGTGCTCACTAACACAGATTTAGACAGATTTGTGAACAATATTTGAGAGAAATAGGCCTTTTGTGTACATAGAAAAAGTCTTAGATCTTTGAGTTCAGCTCATGAAAAATGGGGGCAAAAACAAAAGTGTTGCATTTATAATTTTGTTCAGTGTACTTTACCATTTAAAAGGTTTCAACTAAAAGGTTTTTACTGTAGTAGCTGAATTAGAATTAGCATCAAACTCAAATAACAAACACTGACATGGACTGAAAATCAATCAGTGATTCGTGTGACATTTGATTGGACTTAAACGAGCAGAGATCCTGTAGTTCCAGTACAGAGACCTCAAATTAGAGTCTGTTTTGAGCATCAACATCAGAGACAGCAACAAGGAAATGAAGCAGATTTGACGTGGTGGGAGTGGTTTGTTGATGTTCGCAGCCAACCGCAGATAAGGAATGTCTTTATATTTATTTACATACAACAAAGAGCCTCGGTCACTGTGGAAAATGGAGTCAAAATGGGGGGGAAATGGGGGAAAAATGTCAATAACTCTCCACAGATGTATTGAAGCCCATTAAGAATGCATTCTTTAAATTCGTTGCTTTACAAAACAACTGATTTGCAGTCGGCCGTTTGTATTGTCGTTTTTGAGGATTTGACCTGTCAGTTATGAGCTCATCAATAGGGTTTTAATCAGCATGCATCTGGATTAAAGGCCTGACCCGCCCACTGCGTGCATCACTTACATAAACCTGACGCTCTGCAGCTCCTGCTCAGTGTGCAGCTCCGTTCCCTTCATCACAGACAGTCCCTGGGGAACAGCAGTGATGGACCTCAAGGAGTTTTGCCTGAGTGACAACTTCCAGTTTCTAAACCAGCACAAGTAAGCAGGGCTGTGTTACAAATTCAAATGCCTTTTTATCTATTACTTTTTATACCTGCACTCTGTAGAAACTGTTGTCATATGTCAGTTTCAGCTCAAAGCTTTCATTAGTAAATAAATTGAGAGTTTTTTAAAAGCAAAATGAACCTTTCGTGCAGGTTGTAACTTTTGCAACTCTTTGATTTGACTAAAAATGCCAGTAATGAAGCCTTAGTTTACAGTTTTAATGGGTTGAAACATTTGTAGTGTGTAATATGATGACAAAAGACTGTTTGGAGATTGCATGCCATTGCAAATATGTAAATAACGCTTTACATTTCATTATGTGTCATAAACGTGCAGTGCACTATATGCAATGCTTATAAAATTATATTTAAAAAGACGGTTTCTAATCTCAACTGCTTACTGGCATGATGTTTTTAAGATGTGCAATATTTCAATATTTTCAAGGATTTTGAACTGACTGAATTAGTAGTTAATGCATGTTTTTGCATTTCGTTTTGTAATGCTACATAGCCTGATAATCTAAATAACCTAAAGTAATTAATTAATAACCTAAGTCATTCATAAATATTATATATTGCTTAACAGGTCAGTAGTTCATGCAGTCCCTAGTGAAAAATAAATATACCAAAATGTATTTGAAATACATTTATTTCATCATGCTAGGTATACCACAAATACATTTACATATTATGCACTTAATGAAAATGCCCTGCAACTGTACTTTTGGTATACTAATCTGGTATACTAAATTGGAACAACTAATTTTGTACTTACATAATGCACTTTAATTGTGCAGAAGTAGTGCTGAAGTCCAACTTAAGTATATTTGATTGTGCTAAAGTGGAACTATTGCTTCAGGTACACTTTAAATATCTTGCATTTAAAGACCGATATTCAAAGATCATGCAATCCTCACCAATAGTGGCATTAAAACACATTTTAGGCTTAATATTAAGAAATGAGTTTAATGAGTTAAATGAGTTTAAAGTTTAATTATAATTTTTATATCAGTAAGTCTCGACGATTTGTCAGTAAATATGTTTTTGAACTATACTTAGTATGAAATAAATATATAAATATTTTACTTTTTTACTAGGGGTCTACATAAAAAAAAAATGAATACATAAAGTGCCTATATCACATAAAGTAGCTTATGACATAATAATTAATCACTGTAGCCTCTTATAGATTAGTTTAAAAGTAATTAGAAGACTAACACTTTTTAAACTTGCTCCACCTCACATCAGTCTTTTGGATCCGTCCACCTCCGATGACCCTCCATCCCCGACCGACTCACCGGTCAAAGCCGCCCCGCTGAGCCCCTCGTTCGGCCTGGACAACAGCGCGACCCCGTTCAGCCCCGGCAGCGCGTCGGACAGCAGCGGCTACAGCGTTTTCTCCGGGAACCCGTCTCTGAACCCGGACTCTCCCGTCAGCTCCAGCTCCATCTCCAGCAGCAGCGCCGCGGCTCACTTCCAGCCGGTCGGTCGCTCAGAGTCCCTGCTCAGCTGCGGCTTCATCGCGTCCCTGAACCCCGGGCCCAAGCGCCTGTGTCTGGTGTGCGGAGACTTCGCGTCCGGTTATCATTACGGCGTCGCGTCGTGTGAGGCGTGCAAGGCCTTCTTCAAAAGAACCATTCAAGGTAACGACTCCAACCACAAAACATATTAATGGCAGTTAGTCTGAACTTAAGTTGAATTTAAAAAAAAAAAAAAAAAAAAAATGAATAGC